>ML830541.1:3985-28894 GCA_009831015.1 Picea engelmannii | reverse complement strand
AGATCTGGAACGTTCTGTAAAAGATGCCATGCGTTGCCAGAGATCTGAAAACGTGTCTCATTCCCCGGTGGTACTCCTGAAACCGTTTTTGTAACTCCTTATTCACCTAGGGAAAAGCCACGCATTGCCAGAGAGTGGGAACGCTATGTAAAGAGATGCCATGCATTGCCAAAGGGTTGGAAAATGTGAGATGAGAGCTGCTATGTTGGAGAAATGGGGGAATAGACATAGCATAGATCAGAGAGAGGAATGGAGGTCTCCAAGTGTTGTATTGTTCTTATCTTCAATAAAATAGTTCAGAGTTGTTCCATTCACACGATTTCTGTTATTGTCATTCGGCTGTAGGGTTTTCATTAACACAATTTCCTTTATTGCCAGTGTGTTGTTAGTTATATTCAATATGCATTGAGTGAGCCAGTCTGTGGACAGAGAAGGCAGGGCCCCCTTCGCTGGAAACAGAGCTGATACATTATATTTACAGTAGATTTCATCCATTACTTTTCAGAAAAGATTCAACCCCAATCTACATTGCCAGTCTTCTCATGGGTTTAATAGCATAGAAGTAGAATTTCATTTGATTGCACAGAGGTTTAACATTTCAAGATTCCAGTTTAGACATTACCTTTTTCAGCCATTGATTTTATCTTTAGTTCAGATTGCCTGGATATCTCATGAGATAGAGAAGTTTCTTTTGATTGCAATAGAAAGTTTCATAGGATGGTTGTTGAGTTGTGTGGAGTGATAAGTAGCAAGAACTTAGCTGTTTTCAGTTTATCTTTTACATGCATATACAGAACAGTACCGGTTAGTACCGAGTAGTACCGAGTAGTACAGAGCAAAGTAGGGTACAGTAGCTCTTTCCAACGAGTTTCTTTCAAGTTCAGAGATTAGCTTGGCATCCTTTAAACCCCCTCTTCAACCCTGCATTTCCTGTGCTGGTTCCTCTAAGTCTACCTTCCCGGGTTGACAATTAAATGTTGATTTACATGGTATATATGCAGCTCGACAGTTGACAACATAATTTCGCCCGCTCACTTGATTTTTAGCCTGAAATGGGGCTTTACGTGCTACGTTTGGGCGTTCTTCATGCAAGCTGCAAACCTGGATGCTCTCGATCCCAAGACAAGAATTGTCGCTAACATTAGGCTCCATGGGGGATAGAGTCGTCCCTATGATGCTCTAAGAACTCATTCCACAGCTTCAGTTCCTTGATGTTGGGCTATGGAGTCAGGCTTAAAACATCCCGCTGCTGAAAATACAATCCGAAAAATAAAAGCAACAAAATAAAGATACATGCCCAAAGGAGCTTATTTATATCCAATCCTAAACTAATAAAACACTTTACATGGGGCTAGGTGAAAGCAAATTTCCACCATAGCCATTCAAGCAGCTTCCTGGATAGAAGCTCCTTCCTTCTGTCAATGATCATCAGTAGATGGTGTAACCGTGACAGGAGAACGGTTACACTCTTCAAATCCTCCTTACAAGCTGGAGTTGAGATGAAATAGGGAAGCTCCAAGGCAGAGGGGAAATGCCACTCCATGTACTTGCTGACAGGGTCATAGAATGAGTGACCAATCCCAGAAAACTGGCGACAAACAACCGCCTGTGCTACACAGTTGTCCACCTGTGGCTGGATATCTCTGATTGGCTGTTCATTGATTGGCTCCGGATAGAACATGAAATGCGTGCTCAGCTGTTCCTCTGGTTCCTCCTCCTCTTTTCCGTGCACTCCCCCATCTTGTAAAAAGGGAACGGTCTCCCGATCCTTCTCTTCAATCCCAAATGTAAATACATCATGGGAAATCTCATGAAGGAAGAAAGAACGATCCTCTTCCATAATGGCTTCCTTTTTTAAATCTGAGACAACAAGCTCATTGGGGGAAGATGCTAACGCATCCAAAAAATCATCAATAATCTCTTCAAAAGAGTTGCTTAGATCATTTTCCTCGAAGACTGGAAAATCCTTTTTGCTGCCTTCGGATTCCAATTTTGCACACTGGGGAGTGGGGAATATCGTCTGCACCACTAGTTCACTTAGAGAGCCATCCTCCTCCCTAGGAACTTCATCACTCTCATAACCCCCCCCCCCTACTGCAGACGAATGGGGAGGAGAAAGGACGAAGCTCTGATCCAGGTCATTAGGATCATCCTCATAGCCTACATCCGAAACAACTTCATCCAGTATAGAGTTGTGGTATCCCTCACTACAGTTATGAAAAACTAACACAGAGGGATAAAAATCTTGGTAATATGCGACGAAAGATGCATGAAACTCCGAGAGTGAAGAAATGCTAGCAGGGGGTAAAGAATGATACCATTTACGTGCATCCCTTGCTAACGAGAACATGAACATTTTCAATAATACATCCTCATGATGTATCTCCCACTGACGCATGATTTCATGAAACTCACTAAGGTGCTGAGCAAGGTTGTCATCTTCACGCTTTCCAAATATGGGCAAATAATCTCCCCATTCATTCAGAGAGAGGACAACATTAGGAAAACCAGGAATAGCAGAAAAAATAAAAGGAGCAAACCTGGGAGCAAGGATTTTCTCCATATCGAACCAGTGGAGTTGCCAATCGATCCTTGAATCATGGAGTCGCCAGGTGAAATATGCGCAGCTTTGAATGTGTCTGGTCCTTGTTCACCATCAAAGGCCAGATCCTAACGTTTTTTTTACCCCAGGAAGCTTCTCAGGCTAAGAAAGAAGCTGTTGAAACCTTCTCGAGAAAGCTCCTTAGGGTCGGCTTTTAGGTGTGATAATAGTAACCACAGCTGAAACAGTGATGTGGAAACCTTGGAGTCGCCACAATGGAGTCGCCAGGTTCACAGTAGAAATCTTGAAGGGCTTTGATGTCTGATGCACCTTCAAAATCAGAGGCTCAATGTCGTTCTGCCCAGGGAAAATCTTCAACTTCATCCCCGGCAATGGCGCCAAAAATGTTGGCGACGGAAGTCACTCCTGGATTGCTTGCAGGAGCAGAGACTGATGCCCATTAGTTTTTATGTCACAATTTTATAATTGGGGGTGGTCGAATGGCAATAGACCCAGGAAAGCATCATTGACTCAGGAACCAGGGTCTGGTATGTAGAAAGCAAGGGATGTCTTGATCCAACTTCCGTCAGTAAGTAGATTAAGGGGTGGTAGATGGAAGACTTGTGAGAAGGGTGAGCAAGACTGCCTCGGGCAACCGGCCTTCGGAAGCTTGAGGAACAAAAACTTAGAAGCCAAGATCCTCTTGGTCCAGAGTTTCAAGGAGCTGAAGGGTGACTCAATTGGATCCTCCAATTCCAAGCCATTCCAGTGCTGAGAGAACAAAAGAACTGATTAGAAACGCTGCGACTGTTGCAGTGATCCAACCTACATCATCCTACAACAGCGCAACTCGACTGGATCCTCCAATTCCGAGATATTCTAACACAGTAAACAAAGAGATGGAAAAAGAGGCTGACATCCATAAAGTAAGAAGTCTCAAATGCCTTATACATTAACCAGAGCGGCCAGCGCTTAATCAAACTTACAGAGCGGGAGCCTAGCTCAACCATTGACCCTTACAAAAATGGAAAAAATGCCTACATATACTCAAAACAACAACAACAACAAAAATGAGACTTTGCATTAAAGAATTGCATCTGCATGGCTTCTGACAGCCTGCCTATGCAGACTCTGGATGATCATGGGCCTATGACAGACGCCATCAGATTTCAGACTGTCCTTCTATAGGTGAGTCGACGTCAATTAATCCTTTGCCAGACCTTCCTCTTTATGGTGGAGATGACGCTTAACCACCAACAACAACCACCATAACTACATTCTTGGGACTAGGGACATCCTCGGTCAACTTTGCCTTCTGGGACATGGAGGTCTCCTAATGGTGCCTCCTGGATCAACCGAACGGTCCTTCTTTGGGCGCTACTTTGCTGGACTGTTGCGAGGGATCCCTATGGTGGATGTGGATGAGGGTATGACGGGGGTTAAAGGCGTGAACACTGTGGAGGTGATGAAGAATAAATGGGAGCTATGACATCAGTTGAGGAATGCCACGCGGTCTGAATAAGATAGAGGAGGAAGGAGCATGGAGTGCGGGAGTACAGGAGGAGGTGACTGGGAATGAGAGGGACACATGGCAGGAGATGACAAGACGACGAGCTGAGGAGGTGCCATGTGGATGGAGAGAGGGAAGTTGGATAGATGACAAGGGAAAAGGGAGGCGGTAAGTGGAAAAAAGGTGGCAATGGGGAGGACGATACCAAAGGTGACACGTCAGGCAAGGGGCCCCACAATAATAACACATCAATTCTGGACCCCCCCTCGATTAAAGGAAGAAAGGCAAGGGGGGTCCGGAATGAAGCCTCAGCCGTTGATTTAGGCGCCCCAATCCTGGCCGTTAGAGAGCTGCACGCTCAATTTCGGACCACCTCCCTCCGCTTAAAGGTAAAATGGTGGGGGGCCTCCAGAATTTGCTCTTGACTGTAGATCTGAGCGAGCAGATCCTGGCCGCCCAGATCCATGCCCCCTTTAATTCCAACGCACCTAAGTTTCATCGATGGATGGAAAACTAAGATGACTTCGGCGCTTTCGCTAGGAAAATCCGAAAAGGCCCCACCTGAGGCTCAGATCTACGCCGCATTTCCTTCAGATGAATGACCGAGATGGATTTGTCATTAAAAGGGGCCTACCTCCATTCTTGGGCTCTCTTATCATGACCTGGCGCTAGGACTGTGGGCTCAGCTTTGAAGGGCGCTTATCGGCATTTTGGGGTTCGGGGTTTCGAGATGTAAAATGACAAGGAGCTCTTACCCCTCGAATCCCCGACTGTCGACATGACATGATCGTGCACCATGTGTCCTTTTGGATGGATGGTTGAGATCCTTCATGAATGTATATGGACTCTACCCATCGTGCTAATCCTGGCGCAACTCCGCTAACCGCAATTTCCCGCCGACCGTCGATCTGCTCCTATGGACGAATCATGGTTGTTGACAACATAATTTCACCCGCTCACTTGATTTTTAGCCTAAAATGGGGCTTTATGTGCTACGCTTGGGCGTTCTTCATGCAACCTGCAGACCTGGATGCTCTCGAGCCCAAGACAAGTATTGTCGCTAACACAAGGCTACATAAATTTGTGGCATGATCCTAGCCACATCATTGACTGTGGTAGCCTCTAGTATGTTGTACACCCTATCATTGTTATGTTTCCTATGAGGACAGTCCCTCAACAGATGTTCCTCTCCATAACCCCAACATTTCAAGGTTTCTCTCTTCATGTTATCAATCTTACTTGGAATTTCTCTGAATGTTTTATTTCCACTCTGGGATAAAAAAAATTGTTAATACACACTTCTGGTAGGAAGTATCATCCTAGAGCTCTTCCCATGGTTCTTAAATCTTTAGGTTTTAAACCCCTTCTTCTTGAATCTCAAATTATTTTTCTTCTTCCATTCTTCATAGGGTTTTGTCTTACTCTTGAATTTCTCATAGAAATTTCTAGCGGGAAAATCCCCCCTTTAACTACACCAAGGTTTAAGATGTAGACAGAGTGAATGGCCATCGAAAATTCAATCTATTTTCTACTCTACCCCAAACATACCAAAACAAATGAAAAGAAAGAAATAAGAGAGAATATTGGTAACTATACCTTTTATCCCACATCTGGTGATGATCTTCTCAAACTCTGTAGTTCCAGCGAATGCATGTCTCCTCCCAAGGCTGACTTGCATCCAAAACTAGGAAAAAAAGGATTACAGGCATGCTAATTCTATTCATGAGTTAGGGTTAGATATAAAATGTTAAATATAAATCAATGAAAATACATAAAACATCATCATTTGGGATAGGGAAAAGAGATTCTTTTATTCATCAAACAAAGACTGAAACTTACAATTTGTGTCAGCCACCATTCCAGGAACCTGGTCTAGGATCCTCTTTTCAATGCTCCAAGTGCACATTCAATAGGCCTCTTCTCTCAATCTCCTGATCACCTCAAAGGAAGGGAATGGATTGAATGGAGGGAGAAGGGGCTGATGAGGGAATGTTGAGGCAATATCTCACAAAAGGTAGCAAAAGCTTCGACAAGGAGGGGAAGTGAAATTGGGTAGAGTTTCATTGTTCTTATGCTTGGATGTGAAATGAGACCTCAACACCTACTTTTGTATGAAAAAAATATGGTTATTTGGTTGGGTGATGGGCTATAGCAGGTGAATTGGTTGGGAAACCTCTAATAGCCCTTGAATTTCACCGAATTCCTTATAACTTTTTTAATTTTTGCAACTTTTGCAAGCATATGCAGTTTGTTTAGTGTGAAACAAGCATATGTACGCGGGTTGTAGTGGTGCAACAATCATATGTACACAGGATGTAATGGTGCAAGACACGTACATGCTCTAAAAAATGGTTTTTTAAGAAGAGCTCCTCAGTAGTTCTTTGGAAAAATATGCAAGTAGGAGGACCAAGGCCATGTATGCACGGATAAGGAATTTTAGGGCTATAACAGATGCCCCCTAATGTGTGAGGTTAGAAGAGAAACTGATGGAAAAAATACATTACAACATCTTTACCAATGTACAAAATCGAGTGAGCCCAGGACTAGAGTTCGGGTGGTTCCATATGCAAAACAAGAAATGTCTCTCCGATGCGGGCATACACATACTCGAGATGAACTAAGTCATGGCTGCCAATAAAATACACTGCATATCCATGTCATATAACTATATAAAGTGTATCCACGAGAAATACACAATGGATCTACATCTCAAAATTAGTCGAAGATATACAAGTATAGTATTCATCTTCAAGAATCTAGTGACACCTGATGGCTGGAGATGGGGTCTTCATAGCTCGAGCAACAAATTCAAGATATTCGAAAATTAGGTAGGAGTATAATGGGAGTGTATAACTCACTGACCTGATGCCTTTGACAACTCGTCGGGAAAACACACGAGGATCTCAATGATCAGGCAGAGAACTTCATCGATTATGAATCTGGACTTGACTGGAGTCTTGGGATGGCCAACTCATGAAGGTCAAGAGACAAATTGCATAAAGGCTGACTCAGGTTGAGTGAAACTTCCCTTGGAAAAAAGCATGAAAGATGATAAGACTCAGGCAACATGACATTGACATAAGTTTTTGATGCAGGAAGCAACGCAAAATATCCATGTGTTTGGAAGAGTAACCAAATGGAGGAGGACACAACTCTATCTAGAGAGAACAACTTCCTAATTTCATACTATATCCCAATGCTTTACAAACAAACGAAAGGATGCGATTTTTCCAAGGGAGAATATATGTGTTGTTGAAAAAAGAATGAATATTTCCCATCCTCTCTTTTTGGAAGATTTGATTTTTTTTTCTTTTTCAATTTTTTAAGAACTTGAAAAAGAATAAAAGAATGCTACGTTACAAAGGAGGAATGAGTGTCGCAAACAAGCATACTAGTTCCAAGCACATGGAACATACTAATTCTCATAGCAAGGAGACATGTATAGGAAAAGGACACTCAACGAAAATTCCTGCATGGATCAAGGTGTTAGGTCACAGAGGCAAGAAGTGCTACAAGGCTTGCGTATAAGGAATGCATCAAAGGTTCAGTTGAGAGAAAAATGGAGCTGACATTAGGCCAAAGATGCAAAGATGAGACCCGCAAATGTGATTAAGCAAGACACAATGAGACCCCTTCTATGTAATTTTTACGATCCTAGAGAAGGTAAGATCAGTAGTTTTTTCACGTTTAGAGAGTCTGAAAAAACGTAAAAGAAGACTCCAGGGAGTATCTTTTTTGGAGATAGTCTAGTTGTTTCGAAAAAGAGTTAAAATTGCACCGAAAATACGTCTATTCAAAACCATTTTAACGAGTGTGACAAAGAAAAGATCACTCGACAATCTTTTCAATTTTAAGGAGTCCTAAAAGAGCTTAACTATGGACTCACAACATTTTTCTGAGTTTATTCTCCTTAGCCCGAAAAATTATAAAAGTCATTGAGGAGAAATCTCCTAGTGAGACGAATCTCCTGAGGTGTACCTTTTTCTGCTATAATCTATGGGCTGGAAAAAGGGTTAAACTCATGTCAGTAGATGTTCTTCTGGACCAATTTAATGAGTGTTAAGTAACATGGTTACTCGACAATCTTTTCAATTTTAAGGAGTCTAAAAAGAGCTTAACTATGGACTCTGGGGGGGTTCCTTTTTCATAAGTAATCTCCAAGGCTTGAAAAATGTGATAAACCAAAACCAAGGAGAATGTTTCTTTTTCAAGTATTTAGTCCCTCAAGCCTAAAAAAGGGTTAAACTTACGCCTAAGAATACTCTTCTAGCGAACCAAAGTTCCTAGAGCATACCTTTATTCGTAAAATTAGCCATCCAGACCGGAAAAGGGGTAAAATATTGTCGGACGGATGTGCCTTCAAATTTGAGTTTGGCGATCATGAAGGGCAACAAGATCGCTCAACAATATTTTCATTTTTAGAGAGTCTGAAAACGACTTAAAGAAGACTCCAGGGGGATGATTTTCTCAGATAATCTAGATGAGATCAAAAAGAATAAATACAGTCTCATTGGATGTTGCTTTTGAATTTCAAAGTGAGCTTGAAAGAAAAAAATCATGCTCATTTGGGAATCCCGAGAGGTAGAGTCTACACAAACACTAGGAACATATAAAGGGGCATCTTGAAATAATGTCGAATTAGGATGGTGATTATCATATGTCAGCTAGTCGACAGTGACAATGCTTCCATTATGAGGGAAATGCATCACCTATAAGAGCGTAGACACCACAACATTCATAGCATATACATAATCATGCCCGAGAAGCATATTGAAATCTAACGGGCCTTGCACCACTATAATATCGACAAGGACAGTCTTCCCACCTAACGAGATAGGAAACTAAGGAAGAATCCCCAAATATTCACTAGGATGTTTGTCAAAATCCAACAACTCATGCAAAGCAGTCACAATCTCGGGAGAACCCAAAGCTTTCCAAGTCGAGGAGGATCCTTCATATACAATACATCAGTAAATTTTATTTGAATTAACTTCAACCCTTATTTGAAAGGGTGCAGAAGAAGGAAGATGAGGCTCATCAAGATCATTCCAATCAAAGGAAACCATCCTAGGACTTGGAGGGGGTGTGCTCGAAGTGAGCAGAATGCCCCCTTGTTATAAAAGTACTAAACTGGAACTGCTAAAAACATATTCGGTAGACACATCACTCTCCAAGAGAAGAGTGGGATCGGTTGAAAATTGCATCAGCATGACTACTTTGGTAGACTCAACACTCTCCAAGATAAGAGTGGGATCAACCGAATATTGCATGGACACGGCCACTTTCTCAACCACTGGCTGAATAGGCTGTGAGGAAACCTCAAAAGACTCAAAATCAAAATATCTTGCAGACAAGGACCATAATCTTCGTACCTCTGGAAGTCCAGGGCATAAATGAGTAAGGTGATATCCCTTGCAAAGATTACAAGGGAACTTAGGCTTACGTCATATTCATCTAAGTTTCTCAACAAAATCAATGCCCCCAACATGACTAGGATTAGTTGGTTGCACATCTCCAACATGACTTGCAAAGGTTGGTGATTGGTCAATAACATGACTCGTAGAGGCTACAGACCTATTTCCAGTATGACTAGTAGTGACTAGACTTTCTCCCCCAACATGACTTGCATAGGCTGGGTGCTTTCCCCCAGCATGACTTGCAGAGGTTGGGTGTTGGTATTCAACATGATTTGCAGAGGTTGGTGATTTCTTCTTCCTATTATTCCTCTTTCTATTTGGTTTAGACTTCCGACTACTAATAGTTATACTTTCACTAGGGAAGGTAGAAGGAGGAGGAGAAGACTTTGTTGACAAAGGAACATTGACATGATGCCCATGACATAAGGTGATTAACTAAGAAGCGTCAAGAGAATTAGGGGATTTGGAATGGTACCCAACCAAATCGGTAGTCCCACATTCAACCCAGGAATGTACAAAGTGGCAATCAAAGGGACACCAACATTTCCAAAAAAAAGGAAAAGCACAAGAATCCCCTTTTGAAAGGGTTCCTTGGTTGGTATCATCGGTACATTTAGCCATGAATATCTTATGCACAGGTTCTCCCATTGCGGGAATGTTCAAGTTCATAAAAGTCTCACACACTGACTCTGGTGAACCAGTGTTATAAAAAACAATGCCTATAAAGAGGCAACTCCACATTTCTAAGCGGAATACCAAAAATTCCTCACGATCGGTGGAGTGGGCGGTCTACCACCTTAGGTCAGAGACCCAAAGTAATGACTGAATAACTCACTATGGAAAACTAGGGAGCATAGACCACACACTAAAAGTTTCCTAAAGATAAATCAAGCAATCGAATAACTAGTGGGAAGGACAGTTATGCCAATCGACACTAGAGAAACTAACCGGTGTAAGTGAAAATAGAACACGGAAGAACCCTCTGGGTATACTCTGTGAAGCATGATCTGACTTCCTCCCTAGGTACTATGATATACCCCCGCAGTCACCTATGTAAATCTGTAAAATATGGGTAACTAGGTTGCCAGCTCAGAGTCATTTACCAGGTGGGTACAGTCGATAGTCAAGCATATCGTAATGAGGAGGATAACAAGTCTGAAGCCCTTCAAGTTTATCAAAATCAAATGGTTCAGTAGACAACTGAGGATATTGAACATATTTGAGGTCCACAAAGCTCTGTATGAAAATGCAATCGGTATTTTTCCCGAGAAAGACCCTCAATATACAATCCCCACTATGTTTAGTCCAGCTTCAGAGGGTTTATCTCCTCTGCCTTTCCTCACGTGACCTCGTGTTTATCCCCTGTGTTACAGGGGGGTCCCAGATAAATCTTATGACACTGGACTTAAATCACTCCTTAACTTAGAATCCAATGCTTGTTTTAAAGTGGCCTTGAAGAGTTTCCTCTTCACACCTAATCCAAGGCCCTAAAACCCTAAACTAGTTTGTGAACCCTAAAAACATAAAATTCTAATGTATTTTAGATTAGGCATTATTTTTAAGGCTTGATTTACACAAAGGGTTTGGTAGTGCAACTGATGTTGTTAAGACTCTTGCAAAAAATGAAACTTATGAGAACACTGGAAAACAAGGATTATATTTCTTATTTTTCTTTTGAAATTCTTTCAAGATGAGAAGAAAACACAACACTATGCTAATTTTTTTTTTTTTCAAATAACAATGCAAAACAAATGCGAAGAGAGAAAGAGACCTAAACAACTAGGTTTTTTTTTATATTTTCTTCCAATCAAAGCAGAACTAACAAAAGATGCTAAAAGAAACTGATGAATACACGATTCATGGCTGTGCTAGGAAACACAAGAAGACTAAGGAAACAAGTAAACTGGAACTTATACCCAAGCTATGGCCATAGACAGAGACTCTGACTGATTCAAGAAAGTCCTGAGAAGTTTGAAATTATATCAAGAAAGAGGCAAACTCTCTCTTTATTAAAAAATACTTTCATGAAATAGAGACGCGGGATGTTGCATCAACAGCCTGCATATGTACATGGGTTGTTTAATGTGAAAATCACATATGTACGCTGACTGACCCAAAGCAGGGTGCGTACACCTCTTAGTCTTTTCAAAAATAAAAAGACAAGGTAGGATTACAGGGCAGGGACAATTGGTATGCACCTTGGAGGTGACCAAAACCCCTTGACAAACTCAGCAAACTTGACTGAAACTCGAAAGGAAAACAAAAAACCAATCAATCAATTCAAAACCCCCTAAAACACCATAGAGAGATCTCAAGTATGGTCGTCAGTTCTACTAGTGGGAAAATCCCCCATTTAACTACACCAAGGTTTAAGATGTAGATAGAGCGAATGATCGTCTAAAAGTCAATCTATTTTCTACTCAACCCCAAACATACAAAAAAATATAAAAACAAATCAATAAGAGAGAATATCGGTAACTGTACCTTTTATCCCACGTTTGGTGATGATCTCCTGAAGCTCTGTAGTTCCAACGACTACACGTCTCCTCCTAAGGATGACCTGCATCCAAAACTAGGAAAACAAGGACTACAAGCATGCTAATTCTATTCATGAGTTAGGGTTAGACATAAAATGATAAATATAAATCAATGAAATTACACAAAACATCATCATTTGGGATAAGGAAAATATATTCTTTTATTCATCAAACAAAGACTGAAACTTACAATCTGTGTCGGACACTGTTCCACGAACCTGGTCTGAGCTCCTCTTTGCAATGCTCCAAGTGAACCTTCAATAGGCCTCTTCTCTCAATATTCTTATCACCTAAAAGGAAGGGAATGAATAGAATGGAGAGAGAAGGGGTTGATGAGGAATGTTGAGGCAATATCTCACAAAAGGTAGCAAAAGATTGGGCAAGGAGGGGAAGTGAAATTGGGTAGAGTTTCACTGTTCTTCTACTTGGATATGAAATGAGACCCCAACACCTCCTTTTATATGAAAAAAGGATGGTTATTCAGTTGGGTGATGGGCTATATCAGGTGAATTGGTTGGGAAACCTCCAATAGCCCATGAATTTCACCGAACTCCTTACAACTTTTTTAATTTTTGCAACTTTTGCAAGCATACGTGGGTTGTTTAGTGTGCAAAAAGTGTATGTACATGGGTTTTAGTGGTGCAACAAGCGTATGTATGTGGGTTGTAATGGTGCAGGATGCGTACATGCTCTAAAAAATGGCTTTTTAAGAAGAGCTCCTCAACATTGATTTGGAAAATTATGCAAGTAAGAGGGCCAATGCAATGTATGTGTGGATAGAGAATTTTAGGGCTATAAAAAAAATACCTTGCTTTTTGAATAATATCCTTTAAGGTCTTTGGCTCATCAAACTCAATTATGTCTTGGTAGGACTAAGGTAATCCACTAATAAATTGTTACATATTTAACTTTTCATCCTTTATGTAGGGCACATACCTCATCATCTCGAGAAATTTGTTGATATACTCATCTATGGTGAGTTGTCCGAACTTGAGTTCATAGAAATCCTTGGTATTCCCATCAAAGTATTTTTTTGACAGGTACTTCTTCTTGAATTATTTCTCAATTTTTTTCATGAAAATTCCTTCTCATGGATTCCTTTCATGATCCTAAGGTCCTCCCACCAAATGGAAGATTTCCCATTCAGGTTGAAAATGGATATCTGAACCTTTAAGTTCTCAAAGTAGTCATGAACTCTGAATTACTTATTTAGGATGAGTAACCAAATATATGCTTATTCCCCCTTCTTAATCTCTCCATCGAAGGTGGGTGGTTTGGATTTATTGAATTCTTCAGGGTGACGACTCTTGGAATGTTTCCTCTTCTTTCCTCTCGTCTGAGAATGGGAACTAGTTTTTCCACTAGAATATTCCTTGGAGTTGTCAGTGTCCTCAGAGAGACATTCCAATGAGTGTCTCTTGACTCCCTAAAGGGGCTTCCTTGAGGTTCTCCTCCTGGTGTGGCCACTTTCTTGACCATGCTTTTTTATCTCAGGTGGACTTGGATTTTTCTTAGTATGGTGCCTGTCCACATGACTGGAAATTGGACCACGTTGTAGTTTTCTTTGTATATATTATAGACTTTTTAGTAGGAATTCATTAATTTTAGTCTACTTTTCCTGCTCCTTTATCATCCTTTCATTGTCAGCCTTATAATTATGTAATTCTGCCATGTGGCTTCTTATAGTTTCAACCAAATATGGAGGGGTTTCCATTGCCCTCCTTTCATCATATTCTTCTTCTCTATTGTGGGAGCACTCCCCAAACTCATGGTGTGTCACCATTCCTCATGTTGTAGTTTTCCTACTGTTCACTGACTGCTTGAGTGCCGATAAAACATTTTTTGTTAGTTACTAATATACCAATTCATGAACAACACATATCATTGTAAAGTGAAGTTAGATTCTTTATTTGGAAACATTAGAAACATACAGTGCAGACTTCCAAAACATATATCAATAGTAGAAGGTTTCATTCCTCTCTTCAGTATAGATCCAGACAAGTTTATTATATAAGGGTGGGCGAGGTAGGGTGTTACCCCACAAAGTTCTCTAATAATATTTTTACATGACTTGTGCATGAGCCCATGCAGACCAAGTGTTGTTTCTATGATCTGATACCAATTTGTAACACACCCAACCCATAAATACCCTTTTTAGGGATGGGGCATCAAATTTTTGGTTTTCCTAACTCTCTCAAATCTTAATTCCGATATCTCCAATGGCCACTGCTTGCCACGAGCTTTCTAACAGTCACCACCGCACTAAACTTTGAGCTCTGGTCAACAATTTATGGCCTCCTGAAGTTACTCGGTGTGTTATTAGTTGGGTTCTTCAATGTTCAGCCTTCAACACCCATTTTCCTATTCCCCAAAGTCCTAAAAATGCACCATGTGGCATTGACCACTCGACGATCGGCGTTCGACATTTTGCATTGAACATCCCTTTTTTAGTGTTCGAGGTTCGATCATCGACGATCAACATCCTATGTTTTCATCATTTCAACAATCGACGATCATTGTTGAACATTCGACGTTTGAAGACCGATAATCGACGTTGAACATCCCTTTACCATACTATGCCCAAATCTTCTGAACTCCCGAAATTATCCAGACTCCTGGAGTCCCGAAATCTCACCATCAACCACATTGGCCAGGTGGGCACAAACCAAAAGTTGACACACGACGAGGGCCATGGGTGACATGTGTCCTTGATATGGGGTGACATGTGTCATTCTCTAATAGGCATAAGGGGTATGTGAATTTTCCATTGGGTGACACGTGGAATGCATAATGTGGGTCCACGTCACCTTGAATGATGTTAGTATGCCATGTCATCTTGGACTGATAGTTTCCCATCCCTTTGATCTCATGGTCAGTAATATTCCATGTAGTCCTCAGATCCACGACCTCCATTACTTTGGGGTTTCATACTCCACAACTCCTTACATCGCAAATACCCTGAAGAGCCAAATCTCTAGAATCTTGGATCTAGTGCCATGTGTCCTCTACCTATCAACGACTGAGATTCACTTCATCGTTCGCAACTTCAGGATTTTTCACACTTTGAAAAGTCTTGGCCAAACTCCCCTAGAGTACTAATTCTCCTAACTATAGGATCGCTTGCCACGTATCCTCTCATCTAACGACTCTAGTTCAACAGACAACATTTGATAGGGGAAAGGTAGGGGCCACATGTTGCTCCATGAAACATTGTCTGTTGGTTGGGTTGTTGAGGGTGGGTTCCTTAGATCGATGATTGAAAGGGATCCCGAAGGATCTGAGGATCAATGGTCCATGTTACTTCAACAGTTCGACATTCGGGAGTCCGACGTGTGTCTTCCATCTTCCTCTCTAGAGTGTTGAATACCCAAACTTCCATATAGTCATTGATTTGTGGACATGCGTCCCTCTATTATCAATGGTCCATATTAACTTTGTGACTTTGACATTCAGGAGTTTCGGCGCTAGACCTCTCCTATCCTCCTGAAGTGGAACTTCGTCGAAGTGCTTAACACTACCCTTCCTAAGTCTGATCTGATGGCTGAGAGAGATATCCACTGGATCCCCATATCTATGGCCCTCATCATTTCTCAACTCCAGCCTTTGGCTATATTTTAGGGTTGTGGAGTCACAAGTCCCGAAGCCAAAGTAGCTTCATTCCTTTCGAGTTTAGATAGTGGTTCCCAACCTTGGGTCATATGGGATCATATTGAAGTTTCGGGCTACACTCAACTCTTAGTTGAGACTTGATTAAGGCCATGGATATGATAACTTGGTCACATGAGTGGATAGTCTGTAGAAAACACCCTATTCCCACAGAGATGAAATTGACATTCCCGCTAAGTAAACTCAAAGGATCGACAGGACTTAGACAATTCAATTTATCCTACCTCAAATCCTAGTGGATTCACATCCCATAAATTTACAGTAACTAACTGAGGTAAGTCAAAAATTGTATAAATATAGCAGTTTATAGAATAAAATGAGCATTTTCTAATACTTTTCAAACACTACAAGACTTAACCATAAACATAGACATCTAGTCACTGCATCCAATATATTACACATAGTACGAAAATACTTATCATAGATGGAAAATGTGAGGCGATTGCTGAAAGGGGTGATCGTTTCCTCCCAATCATAGGCACAACTACTCATGAAGAATTTACCATTGGTCACCTCTGAGCTAGACCATGATGCTCTGAGAGAGATTCTTTCTCCTTTCTCCACAATAGTCAGGGACCGAAGTTACTCTCCTCCTTCCACAAGAAATTGGAAACTAGTTTTCTCTACTCCAAGAAAGGAGGTCTACACGAGTACCTCCTCAGTCACTCATCAGCCTCTTTTATCATCTTGTAGAGAAACCCTTCCCATGGCTTCTTACATCCAAAATGAGCTTTCTTCTCAGTTTATCTCTCAACTCCGGAGTGGAAAACATGTTCCCTTTTCTTCTCGAGATTGTTCTCTCTAATATGCTATCTTGCATATCTATCTTTGTCCCACGAATTACCTCCTGTATTGCCTTCCTTGATAAGGTTGCATGGGTGAAAATACACCATTTGTGGTCAGGCCTAGAATCCTTGCAGATGGGTACCCTACCCCATCTCCTCTATAACTCTCGAGGATGGCCTTCCAACTATTGGCCTGACTGATAATTCATTTCTAGGTCAAAGGAATGTTGACCAATTACACCCAGTAGGTATTGGTTTGTTGAGGGTCATCTCAACCATCCTTGTTTTCCCTCACCATTTCTCTCTCATAGCATCCATGGTTTATCTTGGCAAACTCCCCCCTTTCAGCAGTTGTGCAACACATATCCAATTTCTATTAATAATAGAAAAATCATACATTGACCCTTTTATACAAAGGTTCATCAAATAAAACATTCACACATAATTAGTCCATCGTAGTATCTTGTCCAAGTATAGTTATATTTAAAAATTGGGGGAAACATGGGTATTACACATAAACCTCCAGCTCTCATTCAAAGTTCTAGTCAACCATAAGTGATTTTGCGGCTACAGAAAGGGTTGTTACAACCAGATTTGTTTTTCCATAGGCACTTTTTGCACAAATATTGCAAGTAGATGAGGTCGAATTAAAACATTTTAAGACACGAGTTTTGTACCCATATGGAAAATTGAGTATAACGAGACTAAAATCTCCAGAAAATGCATAATGAAGAATTTACAGGTACATCTTTGAAGCAGATTTTTATGTAATTTCAATAATTTCCTGTAGATGACTATTTGCACAGTCAGTTTTTCATATTCATTTGTGAATACATGGAAATGAATAAAAACATTACGTGACATAGGGTTTTTTCCCCATACAAAAATTTGACTAAATTGCGGACAAACTTTTCTGAAAATGTATGAAAAGGGATGCACCGACAAGATTTCAAACTGATTTTATAAAAATTGTCAATTTTTTTGTAAAATATACAACCAACTTTTGTTAGGGACCTAACCCCTCACATAGGTATAATAATATATTCCTATGTAATAAAAGTTCAATATTAATATGGCCTAGCAATAAGGAAGAATAAGTTGAATGTAATAAGACCTAATAGAAGCTTCCGCTTCTAGAATGATCTTCCTCTAGATGGTTCTTTTGATAGACATATTTAGTATAAATAGGATTCAAGGGTATGAGAATTATTGTCTTGGATATTATTGTAATAGTTCTCTGCTCCACTAGAGGTTTCCCCCTCGAATAGGCAAGTAAACATTTCTCTCAGTAATCAAAGTTTTCTTTCTGGTATTATTCTGTTATCATTTCAGTATTATTGTGGTGTTGTTTTGGTTATATTGTTGTTCATCTGCCATTTCTAGCATTTTATTTATGTTCTGCATACTTTTTATATCTAGAATATTACAAGTGGTATCATAGCACTTTCCTCCGCAAAACATTGTGGGTAAATTATTTTTCAGGGTAGAGACGTATTCCGACATCTTTAAGCTACAAATATTCTTTGTTATGCGCATAAACCCACAGTTGAGGGATTCATACATGCAGGAAATACAAATGGTACTTAAGTGCACATCTGTTGTCCACCCTTGTAACCCTTGTTGGTACCCCTTCGAGTGGTAGCGCATCAGAAAACACCTATATACAGATCAGCCTAGATTTCCTTAAGCCCTCTTTAGATAAAGCGATCGCCCATCTGACTTCTATAGTGTCACCGAGAACAACACTTGGGAAGATACTCTCTAGTACTTGGGTATTCAGGTAATATGGCTAAGGGCACACTCTAGCCTCCTTAGTTGGTGCCCCGAGATATTGGGCCAAGTACTATTGTTGGACCTCGCACGTATATTAGAGAGCTATAGCATAGGGAAAAGCCTTGTCTGTAGAACCCTTGAATACCTAACCCTTGGGGATGGAAACAAAAAATAAAATAGACAAGATCTATTGCCACGCAACTGCGTTCGAGTTTCCAAATCACTACACATTTCTTCCTGGTTAAGCATTTGGGAGTTTCATCATTGCAGTATTCTTCAGACCAGAGTATAATTCCGTAGGTGTGAAAAACAAATTCTGGAAATTTTTGCACCATTATTTGAGACCTATTCCATTGGATTTATCTCTTCGCCCTTATCACATTCATACCTATCATTTTTTAGCAAAATTTTTGACCCCACTCGCCCCACTTCAGTAACCTCGTCATCATGGCCCATACCCATAGCCAAGACTTGGAAGCTTGCTTCAATACCTTGCAATCTAATTTCACAGAGACCCAACAAGAAGTGAGACAACTCAGTGCCAATATTTCCACCATCAATAAAAACATGCATTCCTCCATTGCTGCCTCAATCGCAGAAGTCAAAGAAGACCTCAAACAAGACATGATTACCCAGCTTGAATCTGTCACTTCAATGATCTGCACCAAGTTGCATATCCCTGCAGATCCCCCTTTATCTGACTCACCTTTGCATACCGAAGTAGAAACCTCCTCTCATTCCCATAATTTTCAGCCCCATCACTTTCAACGTGACCTACGCCTTCCACGAGTGGATGTGACCAAATTTGATGGCTCAGATCCCACTGGTTGGGTAACTCAAATGGAACATTATTTCTCCTTGTATGACATTAAAAATGACTTGGCCAAACTCCGGTATGGTGTTCTCCATCTAGATCAAGAACATTGGCAATGGTGGAGATGGAGAAAAACTACCCGTCAAGGGTATGTTTCTTGGAAACACTTTGTTGCAAATATTTATGAACACTTTGACACTAACACCAACCATTTGGGCCATTTGACAAAGTTGAAACAATCTGGCATAGTGGAAGACTTTATATTTTCTTTTGAGCAACAGGATTTTCGTACAGAGGGCATGTCTGATGATTTTTTCCGAGAATGTTTTATCAATGTCCTCAAGGATGAGATTCATACACATGTCCTCATGGATCAGCATCAAAGTTGGGTGGAGGTTACTAAATGAGATAATGAAGCACAATAGGTTGTCTCTTCTCAAAACCGGAAACCCTCCTTTATTCCTCGCACTAAACCAATAAATCCCACTCCTCCTTCTACTCCACTAAAGATCCAAAAATTGACCAGGTCTGAAATGGCTGAACACCAACTCAAAGGCCTTTGTTATAATTGTAATGAAAAATATTTTCTGGGACACAACTGTAAGGAACAAAATATTTGTATGGCCATCACAGAGGATGTTTCAGAAGAGGATGTTGAAGCTCCCCTTGTGTTTGAGTCACCTGAACCCACTGACATTACCCCTCCCTCAGACCCTCTCGAAGTAGAATCGGTCATTTCCCTAAATGCTCTCATGAGCTTCTCTGCTCCCCAAAACCTTAAACTAATTGGTTACATAAATCATAGGAAGGTCATCATTCTTGTTGATAGTGGAAGAACCCATAATTTTATTCATCGTCACATTTCCCAAGAAACTAATTTCTATATTCGTACAGTCAATAATTTTCAAATCATGATTTCTAATGGCAAGTCCATGAAATGTGGAGGGCATTGTGAAAATGTGCGTCTCCAAATTGGTGACTACCACCTGAAATATCATATGTTTTCTATTGACATGGGCAGTTGTGACATTGTGTTGGGTGCAGACTGGCTAAGGAATTTGGGTCTCATTCTCATGGATTTTAAGGAATTAACCATGCAATTTGACTAGGAGGGCCAACAATATAAGTTCCAATACATCACCATCGGTTCCCCTGAGATCATTAGTTCCCATCAGATGGAAAATATTCTCAAAAAAGTTCATTCGGGTGTTATTTCCCAACTCCATGCCATACAAGCAACTGAGACACCCTCTATGTCGCAGGACCTCCAATCCATCCTCTCTAAAAATCAAGTAGTTTTTTCCACTCCTCGGGGACTCAATCCTTCCCATGGTCATGACCATTCCATTCTCCTTTTCCCAGTAATCCTTCCTCCCAATATCTGTCCCTATCGTCACCCCTTTTCCCCAAAAAATGAAATTAAGAAAATGGTTCAAGAACTGCTTAACACAGGTGTTATCCGCCCTAGTATGAGCCCCTACTCTTCTCCTGTGGTCATGGTCATGAAGAAAGAAGGCTCTTGGTGCATGTGTCCTGATTTCTTCACCCTCAACAAACTTACCATTAAAGACAAATTTCCCATTCCTGTAATTGATGACCTCTTGGATGAATTGAGTGGCGCCCATTTATTTAATAAACTTAATCTTCGTTCTGGCTACCATCAGATCCGTATGAAAGAGGTAGGCATTCATAATACATCCTTTAGAACTCATTAGGGCCACTATGAGTTTTTGGTCATGCCCTTTGGTTTGTGTAACGCTCCCTCCACTTTCCAAAGCCTCGTGAATCATGTCTTCCATCCTTTTCTCCGTCATTTTTTCTTAGTTTTCTTTGATGATATCCTCATCTATAGAAAAACCTGGACAAACCATCTTGCTCATGTGGATCGAGTTCTCCATCTACTCTCTCAGCACCAACTTTTTCTAAAACAATCGAAATATGCTTTTGGCGCCTCAAAAGTCGAGTACTTGGGTCATATTTTTGGAAAGAATGGTGTCAGGGTGGATCCTAAAAAGATTGAAGCTATGCAAGACTATCCTCACCCAAAGACTCACAAAATTTTACGTGAATTTCTTGGCTTAACAGGTTATTATCGCAAGTTTGTTAAGAATTATGGAAATATTGTGGCCCCTCTCACTGCACTCCTTAAAAAGAAATCTTTCACCTGGACTCCAGCAACTGCTCAGGCTTTTCAAACCTTGAAGATGGCCATGTGCAACACTCTAGTCCTAACATTTTCTAATTTCACAAAGACGTTTTTCCTAGAATGTGATGCTTCAGGGAAAGGAATTGGTGTTTTCCTTATGCAAGAGGGTCGACCTTTGGCCTTTACCAACAAACAATTATCAGAACGAAATTTGGGCAAATAAATCTATGAAAAGGAAGTGTTGGCTATTCTGCATGTTGTTGATCTTTGTCACCGTTATCTATTGGGGCAACAATTCCAAATTAAGACAGATCATCAAAGCCTCAAGTATTTTCTGGAACAATGCATTTCCTCCCTAGAGAAACAAAAATGGGTGACTATGCTATTTGGATATGATTATGAGATCATTTACAAGAAAGGAAAATACAATGTGGTTGCAGATGCACTTTACCAAAAATATGAAGATGAAGGGTCATTTTTTTCTCTCTCCTTCATTGTAACAGATTGGCTCCAAGACATTCGCCAGGAATGGCTACACGATCCCAAAAGTTCACATCTAATACAAAAATTGCAGTCCAATTCTCCAGTTTCCAGAGGGTACTCTTGGCTCCATGATGAGCTTCGATACAAAGGCTATTTGTATTTAAGTAAACAATCAAAACTTAAATCCACGGTACTTCCTAAGCTTCATGCTACACCCACAACTGGGCACTTAGGGTTTACCAAAACCTATGACAGGTTCAAACGTTCTTTTTTCTGGGATGGTATGAAATAGGATGTTCATAATTTTGTGGCTGAATGTGATGTGTGCCAATGCAACAAGGGTGAAATAGTCAAATCTCCTAGCACACTACAACCACTTCTGATTCCACCTGCTGTTTGGCAGGATATCTCTATGGATTTTATTGTAGGATTACCTAAATCGGGAAATAAATCAGTCATCATGGTGGTCGTTGATTGCCTTTCCAAGTATGCTCATTTTTGTTCTCTTCAACCCCCATTTATAGAAGCCACTGTGGCTCAACTTTTCATGGATCGGGTCTTCAAGCTTCATGGCATGCCACATTCTATTGTTTATGATCGCGACCCAACTTTCACTAGCAATTTTTGGCAAGAAATGTTCAAGCTACAAGGCACCCAATTGCATTTCATCATATATTATCATCTCTAGACTAATGGTCAAACTAAAGTTGTCAGCAAGTGTTTGGAAACATATTTGAGGTGTTTTGCATCAGAAAATAAAAATTAGTGGGCTCAATGGTTACCACTAGCTGAATGGTGGTACAATACTTCATACCATACATATACCTGCATGAGTCTTTTTGAAGCTGATTTATGGACAAAAGACACCTTCAGTTCTCTCATATTTACCGGGTGTCTCGAAGGTCCAAGCGGTTGGCCAAACACTTACAGCTCGAGAGGCTATTATCCATACCCTCAAAGAGAATTTGGTCATGGCCCAGAATTGCATGAAGAAACAAGCAGATCAAGGTCGCTCTGAATGTCAATTTGCAGAAGGGGATTAGGTGTTTCTTCAACTGCAACCTTACAAGAAAAATTCCCTCAAGGATGACCATTGTCAGAAACTGATGTCTAAATTTTATGGCCCTTATATTGTTCTCAAGTGTGTGGGATAGGTGGCCTATTAGCTAGATTTTCCCAGTCATTCTAAGCTACAACCTTTTTTCATGTTTCTCGCTTAAAGAAGGTGATTGGAACTAAGTACCAAACTAAAACCAACCTTCCCGAGTTGGATGAAGAAGGCTCCATTTGGCTACAACCAGAAGCGACTTTGGACCAATGTGAGCATTGCCTACATCATTGAACCATCAAGGAAGTGTTAGTCCAGTGGAAAGATACAACCCCAACAGATTCCACTTGGGAACCAGCTACCATTCTGCAACAATTTCCACATCTCAAGCCTTGAGGACAAGGTTGTTTTTAATGGGGAGGACATGTTAGGGACCTAACCCCTCACGTAGGTAGAATAATATATTCCGATGTAATAAAAGGTCAATATTAATAAGGCCTAGCAATAAGGAAGAATAAATCAAATGTAAGAAGACCTAATAAAAGATTCCACTTCTAGAAGGATCTTCCTCTAGATGGTTCTTTTGATAGACATATTTAGTATAAATAGGAGTCGAGGGTATGAGAAATGTTGTCTTGGATATTATTGTAATAGATCTCTGCTCAACTGGAGGTTGCCCCCTCGTAGAGGCAAGAGAACATTTCTCTCAATAATCGAAGTTCTCTTTATGTTGTTATTTTGTTATCATTTCAATATTATTGTGGTGTTGTTCTGGTTATATTGTTGTTCATCTACCATTTCTAGCATTTTATTTATGTTCTGCATACGTTTTATATATGGAATATTACAACTTTTTGTAGCTGATTTTTAGTTTTGAGTGGTTTCACGCATCCCAAGAATAAATTGTGACTTGGAGACAATTGCAAATCAATACAAGATGCTTATTCAGTAATTTCCCTTCCATCTTCCCTTCCATCTTCGTTCACTTCATTAACCATATTCCCGTAATTGTCCATTTTCACCCTACACGAGCTTCACATTCCATATATATATAAAATGGTCAATTTCCCATGTTTATATTATTACTTAGAGTAGATATTGTGTTTCCTAACTTGTGAAATTATGTAGTTGTTGACAATTTTGTAGAATGTTGGCAATTCTTCAGCTGATTGGCAGTTCTGATAGTCAAAATGTTAACATAATTTATTATTTGATGAAAAGGAATATCAAAAATATAAAATATGGATTTTGTGCAGAATGGAGTTATTTAGGTGACTCATGAGGAAAGTCTGAAAAAAGTACAAAACAAGGAGTGTATGGTTGATATTTCAAAAGAATGGTCATTCTAGCTCGAAATTCTAAGGCTAAGTGGTTTTGACCAAGTTGCTCATACCCACGAATTTGGACATATGGATATCATGAAATATTTTTTATTATCCTATTCAACTTATCTTAGATCAAATCCAAGATTTTGTGGAGAAGATTCAGATATTTAGGATCTAGGATTTGTTGGTTATGTGATCCACTTGTTTAGGATCTTATCTCATCTTGATATGTATAAATATGAGAGGATATCATAGCTTCATAGTTCAATAGTTCATAGATCAGAATTTAAGGAGTGAGAGCATAGAGTTTCATATTGAAGAGAATAATCATTGTAATCATTTCGATGTTGGAATAAAGAGCTTTTTGTTGCACATCAAGAGTTCTCTACTATAGTCCTCCTTGGAAGTATATGTTGGTTGTGGAGCCTGATTATCTTCTTGATTTAGAGGTCTTTTACTTTCAGCCATGTTTATACCCCATGAAGTATTTACACCCCAGAAGTATGTACACTCTTCGAGGCGGGGGAGTGCAGAGAGGGGGTACCCCCTCTGTGGAGTCCGGGGGGGGCTATCCCCCCGGCTGGGGGGTCTGGGGGCAAGCGAGCCCCCAGTGAGGGTTTGGGGGCGAAGCCCCTGAAGCCAAAATTGCCTTGTAAAATTATATTGTAATTTCATTGTAAATCTGGACCGTTCATTATAATGTCACAGATCTAACGATAAAGATTATGTTAGGGTTTTTTTCCCTAGAAGGAAACCCTCTTTTATGAGGGAAATGTATTGCGGCTAAGTATGTTGGCGAGTATTGTATTCTGAGAGAGGAGACTGTGAGAGAAAGAAGAGGAAGTTACAGCGGGTTTTGCTGT
>ML830540.1:58526-70235 GCA_009831015.1 Picea engelmannii | reverse complement strand
GCATCTATCTGACCTTCAAATATAGGAATATAAAAATTGACCTATACCTTAAAAGGTGAGGTGCCTCCAAAGTGGTTGCCTGATGAATATGCGCTTGATGCTATCGGGAGGTGTTGAAGGATGTGATAAAAATTCTCCATCATTTCCTCCCTCTGTCACGTGAGAGCTTGCTCAAACAACAGATTGATAGGATCGTCTTCTCCATCATTTTTCTTTTCTTCCACCATGGAGGGTTTATTGGGCATGCGAGAGAAATTGTCTTCAAGAGAAAAAATCTCAAAACGCAACTTTCTATACTCGGACCTCATTCGGGACATGCACTGAAAAAACGAACAAGAGAAGCCTGCTATTATACCACTAATCCAGATTTATTTTTGGCACGAAATAAGAGCAAAGATATAATAAAGAAATGCACATAGATATCGCAAATATCCAATAATATAACATAAATGTATCAGAGATGCAACCATAAACATAGATACAGTAATACATGATTTCTATTAATGAAAGATATGTACAGAGACTATAAAAATACAGAGTGAAAGACTCGCTAGAATGGTGGCAGCTTATCTCTGAGAAGAGATGTGACGGCTACTCGCATTCGCAAGAAGATGATTAAAATGAGGCTTTGAAGGCATTTTTACAATAAACAGGAATTCCAAAAACCCTAGACATCCAAAAACCTAACCCTAGGAGATGAAGGGCCAAAAGTCATGTGGGCCCTGTTTGGGTAAGTTAGTACATCAACTTCCTGGGGTCGTAACTTTTGCATGCGATCTTGGTTTTAGGTGTATGATAGCCCGTTGGAAAGGTATCATTGAGGAGATTAATTTTGAGGGCTCAATGATGCCTTTAGCTATCATTGAGAATATTGATCCTGAAAAACCTTCATTTAGGCCCTCAAAATGGCCCCGAAAGTTAAAAACTGCTAAAAATAGTAAATTGCCAAAATTGCCAGAAAATTGTTTTGAGCCAATTGGAAAAGGTGGGTGGCCACCGATATCCACATGGATCAATGCGAGAATATCAATACAAACCGTTGGTAGAATTTGGACAGTCCCAAGAAGCTCCAAAGCTTGGTAAGTGTGGTTGGGGTTGGGCAGTCACGGATGACTTGGATCTTAGCTGGATCAAGATGTAACCCATGCTTATCAACAATGTAGCCCAAGTATTGGACCATGTTCATGCCAAAAGAGAATTTTTACAAGTTGGCATATATCTTCTGCTATCATAGAGTGCTCAAAACCTATTGAATATGTCGCATGTGCTCCTCCCAAGTTCTGTTGAAGATGAGGATATCATCCAAATATACCACCACAAAAGAGTTGGTGAAGGGTTTCAATACATCATCCATCAACCTCATGAAAGTGGTTGGTGCATTTTTTATTCCAAAGGGCATAACCATCCATTCGAAGAGACCTTCTTTAGATTTGAATTTTTTCTTCCATACATCAGTTGGTTCAATGGTCAAGAAGGTCATCAATCCTGGGAATTGGGTACCAGTTCCTCACTGTGATTTTGTTTAAGGCTCTGTAATCAATGTAGAGATGGAAATTCCCATTCTTCTTCAGCACCAGTACAATTGGGATTCCACAAGGGGATGATATGAGTATGATGTGCCCCTTTTGAAGAATCTCTTGGATATGACACCTAATTTTTTCATTTTCCATTAGCGAACGACGATAGACTGGTCCATTAAGTAAAGGTGCACTAGGGGTCAGATCAATTGGACGCTTGACGTGGTAGTGCATCGATACCCCAGTGGATGATGAGAACATGTCTATGTATTATTCCATGATCCCATCCACTTGCTTCTTCTGCAAAGAGAGGATTTCTATAGAGGCCACGGATGTGGCGGTGACCTTCTTCTTACTGTGAGAAAGGATCACAAAGAAGAAAAACTTCTCGGTCTGTGAAATGACCTTACTACATTGCTTAGCAGATATTAACGAAATAGTGGTAGGCGATTCTACCTCTGGTATCCTATACAATTTTCTACCCAAAGTAATAATAACACTGCGAGGTATAGACTCATACACAACATGACACTTCCACAAATATGGTTGTCCTAAAAGAACATCAAAAACTTACAGGGGAGAAATATCACACAATACCTCATCATTGAAAGGCTTAATGTCATAGGACAGACGACACTATTGGCTGACATGAATATCTCTCCCTTGGAAAAGTCAGTCAATGGTGTAGGTCTATGGGTGCAATGTCGTTGGAAGGTCCAACCTCTTGATGACCTATGCTAAGATCAGGTTCTTCTGACTATCACTATCAACAATGAAATGAAGCGAAGCTCACTTTACCCACATCTGTGAGTGAAAGAGGTGTTCCCCTTCCTCTGGTTCTTCTACCTCACTTTTGCTGGACTTTGGTGGTATCGAAAGTGGAACTGGGTTCAACATCTATAATATGCTTCCCTACTTCAGGATTTTATTCGGAATCAGAATCGACCTCTGACTCAGAAGCCTTCAACTTGATCATGAGTGACTACTTGGAGCGACATTCTTTGGTGTTGTGCCAAGGTATTTATGGTACTCACACCATTTTCTCGTGTCCTTCTTCATCTTCTCATTTCCCTTCTTGTGTTGCATCTTGGACTAGTTGTCCTACAAGTGCCCATATTTTCTCTGTCTCTTGTTGTGTGGGTTGGGGCCACCTTTCCCTTGCTTCGGATATGATGAGTTTGCAGATCTAAACTCTCACCTTTTCTTCTTAAATTTATGCCTGATCTTGACAGCGTATCTATAAGTTGTACCCAATGAGGTGATGTCCATAGACTCCATTTCTATTTGAATATATCTATGCAAACAATTGCAATATTTGAGCACCAGATGTTACTCAGAGTCTTTGATACCCAATTTGGTGCACAGGATATGGAAAATATTGGTGAAATCTGGTACTGTCTAGTCCCTTTCTTGATGCAGGGTGGTCCCTCTAGTGTATTGGTCCTCATAGCTTCCAACATGGTAGTATTGTTCTTTAATGGAATTCCGGAAGGAATCCCATGTAGGGGCAACAACAAATATTGTAGATTCTTATATGGCCCTTTTCTCAGAGTAAGTGTCCCACCAGTCCTTAACATGGGGAATGGCCTTGAGGAATGAAAAAGTGATTTTTTCCCTATCAAAAAAATTGTGGACCAAAAAATACCCTTCGAGTAGATTCAACCATTAATATACAAGATCCTCATCTATCAGTCCTTCAAATAATGGAATATAAAAATTTACATGTACCTTGAAGGGGGTTGCATGGCTGCTTGATGAAGATTCTTATCCTGTGGGYAGTTGCTAAAGGATTTGTGCAAAGTTGTCCACAATTTCATTCCTTTTTCGTGMAAGGGCTTCCTCGAGCAAMATTTTAAAAGGATATCCTACTCTATCATCTTTATTTTTGTCTCCCATGGATTKTTTTTGGGCTCGGTGTTGTCGATMTTGCAACGGCTCGATTGGTTCAAGTCCCAACTTCTTGTACCCAGATCTTGTCRAGGACATGCATGAAGAAAAATGAATGAAGAGAAAACCTCTCTATTAACACTGATCTAGATTTAGGAGYGGAACGAACTAATTAACATATCGAATACAATAAACACARAGATATGAAGAACAATACAGATATTTCGTGAAAAATATCTTCTATTGAATAAATGAAATAGATTGAAATTGTAAAACTACAGAACTGAAACACTTTCTTGAATGGTGGTATTTATCTCTGAGAAGAGATGTGGATGYTACGTGCATCTGTCTAAGTAGAATGATTACAATGAGGCTCCAAAGGCCATTTTGATATTACTCATGAATTCCAAAACCCTAGACATCCAAAAACCTAACCCTAGGAGGTGAAACGTCAAAATTCATGTGGGCTCCTATGGGTAAGTTGGTACCTCAACTTCTTAGGGTCGTAACATTTGGATATGACCTCCGTTTTAGGCGTGTGATAACCCGTTGGAAAGGTATTTCAGAGAGCTACACATTATGCCATAAAACTCTAAATTCGTCTATAGTTTGATTGTGGCGAGCCAAAAAAACATTGTTTAGGGCTCCAAAACGGACCTGGAAGTACAATAAGATGTGCTGACATGAAAACATAAAAAATAATCCAGTTGGATTAGGTGAGAGGCCACCAGTATCCATATGGAATATAGCCCTAGAAGTGTAGAACCCACAAGTATAAATAAGTATAGAAGAACGTGTTGAACTAAAAACGAACAAGAGAAGCTATTTGGAATAGGTGGGTGGCCACCAATATCCACCTGGATCATGGATCCAGCCAAGATTCAGGTCGTTTGTGACTGGCCATCCCCAACCACACTCACTAAGCTTCGGAGATTCTAGGGCCTTGTCAATTTCTATCATAGGTTCATGTTGGGATTCTCCCATTGTTGGCCCTTGGTTATGGAAATAAGCAAAGAAGAAGGAAGAAAAGGAAAAATGTGAACTTCGCGGAAGACACAATGATTGTTAATGGGTCAAAGTGAGAAAAAAGAGAAGAAAAGGTGGAGCGAAGTCCAAGAAATAAATTCATTGGACGAGGAGATCGAGGATGACAAATCAGCAAGAAAGAAGGATCATGGACAACTCAGCAAGAAGAAAAAACCACCATTAGATGCTTTGGAGCACCGCGTGAGAAGGAAGGAAAGTCAGCCTAGCGAAGCCCTGAAAACATGGGTCAAGTTGACCTAGGGTTTTATACACCTAGGGTTTTGGTATCTAGGGTTTTGACACCTAGGTTTTGACCTAAGGATGTCGGTGAGTTATTGTAATGTATAAATAAGAACCTACATGAGGGAAAGAGGTTGGATCCAGTAGTTGTCATTGTTGTTACTATTTTTGTTGTGTGATTGAGTGAGTAATATTGGGTGGGAGAGAATTGTTGAGTAAGAGATCCTTCTGCATTGTAAGATCTTCAGCTGGGTGTGCAGGAAGGGGAGATATAGAAAGAAGAAGAAAGAGATTTGCTAGCTAAGAGTGCAGATCATAACTGTATTCTTTCATCTTAATATATCATAAAGCACAGTTCTGTGGACGTATCCCTAGAGAGAGGGTGAACCACGTATATTTTGTGTTATGTGTGATTGATGCTCTATTCTTGCCATTTGATACACTGTTATTGAAATAACGTGGTAGATATGATAGATGTGTGAAATATATCTAAGTTGATGAGTGATCTATGCATGCTATGTTGTTTATTATTAGATCCACTTGGTATCCCCCTTGGTTGTAGACATCTTTGTCCTGCAACCCCCTCATAGTTACTTCGGGTGAGACTTCATCTGCTTCGCAGGTGGTGCTGAAAGGGCCAATAGCTAGGGCTTGTTGGTGTGCTCTTGGAGCTGAACCCTGGGTCTGCCCCTGTGCCAACAAATGGTTCTATTGTTGGGACAGGAATCTTCGTGAGGGAATGTCAAGGTGGTTCCCATCAAAGACAGAGATTCAAAAGTGGATAGATGATCAAGAAAAGGACTTCACTGAAGCCCGGAACAAGAACCCTAATCTTAGTATTGAGGATTGGCTAGAAAATTATATCTTTACCAATATACATGAGATATTCTTTGGAGGAATCCATCAGGAACTATATGAATGGTTAGCTAAGTTAGAAGATACCCAGTTTGAGATCAGATCTGGACCTCCTGTATTTTGGACATCAGCATTGATCAATAAGGTCAAGAGAGTTGACAATGTCGTGTCAAGAGCAGTAGAGCACTGGTTTGATAGCACCATTGGAGGGTACATCACCGAGTTTGTTGTTGATGGAGTAGATTCATATAGCCAAGTTGAGAGATATTTCTTCAAGGGACCCAGAGGAAAATGTTTACACTTTCTGAAGTTGAGGATCAAGATGCTATTGTATGAGAATAACATATTGAATATATAGTAGATTGGTCGGATTTGAAAAAGACAATGTTCAGGAATTCGAACAGTGACAGGGACACAGAGGTTGGACATACGCGCAGTGGGAGAGTGTTCATAGAAGTTCATCTTGTGAACCTATTCAAGAAGAACTACAACAACGAGGGTTTCTACAGTGGAGAAGAAGAAGATCTGACGGACAAAGAGCATTCATAACCCACTAGGGCAAAGGAAGAAAAAGCTGAAGAACCTCGCCAGGAAGAGCCAGAAACTTTAGGAACTGTGCATATTGTTGAAGTAAGTATTATTATCCCTCATATTGATTCAGTAACATTAAGCGATCAAAGTAGTCCAAGATACCAAAGCATTCAGAGCACTTTCACTAGTATTCCACCACATACTCAGTTAGGAACCCTAGGAAGATCTATGGCAGACAAGATGAGGCTCCCTATCTTTAGGAGAGATGATTCTGAAGACACAGTGATTGTTACTGGGTCAAAGTGAAAAAAAGAGAAGAAAAGGTGGAGCGAAGTCCAAGAAATAAATTCGTTGGACGAGGCGATCAAGGATGATAGATCAGAAAGAAAGAAGGATCATGGACAACTCAGCAAGAAGAAAAATCCACCATTAGATGCTTTGGAGCACCATGCGAGAAGGAAGGAAAGCCAAGCTGGTGAAGCCCTGAAAATGTGGGTCAAGTTGACCTAGGGTTTTGGTATCTAGGGTTTTTACACCTAGGTTTCGACCTAAGGATGTTGGTGAGTGATTGTAATGTAAAAATAAGAACCTATAGGAGGGAAATAGGTTGGATCCCGTAGTTTTCATTATTGTTACTATTGTTGTTGTGTGATTGAGTGAGTAATATTGGGTGGGAGAGAAGTGTTGAGTAAGAGATCCTTTTGCATTGTAAGATCTTCAGCTAGGTGCGCAGGGAGGGGAGATATAGAAAGAAGAATAAAGAGATATGTTATCTAAGAGCGCAAATCAGAACTGTATTCTTTCATCTTAATATATCATAAATCACCATTCTATGCACGTAACCTTAGAGAGAGGGTGAACCATGTATATTTTGTGTTATGTGTGATTGATTCTCTGTTCTTTCCATTTGATACACTATTATTGCAATATTGTGGTAGATCTAATAGATGTGTGGAATATATCTAAGCTGATGAGTGATATATGCATGCTATATTGTTTAGTATTAGATTCACTTGATATTCCCCTTGGTTGTAGACATCTCTGTCCTGCAACCCCCTCATAGCTACTTCGAGTGAGACTTCATCTGCTTCACATGTGCTACTGAAAGGGCCAGTAGCTAGGGCTTGTTGTTGTGCTCTTGGAGCTGAACCCTGGATCTACCCCTGTGCCAACACCCATATTGCATGGGCCCTTAGCCAAGTAACCAGGTGTGGTGGTAAGGAAAACTTTGTGTGGGGATAGTCCCAACAACAAGTGTTCGATGATTTGAAGCAACGCTTGTGCTCATCCCTAGTACTTTGATTACCAGACCTGCAACAACCTTTTGAGATTGAGGCAGATACTTCATACTATGTTGTGGGCATCATTCTCACTCAACACGACCACCCCATGGCCTATCATAGTGAAACACTCTCAGATGTTGTCCATAAGTACCCTACTTATGACAAAGAAATGTACTCCATTGTGAAAGCCTGTCGTGAGTGGAGACATTACATTATTGGGAAGGAGACAGTCATCCACATTGATCATAAGCCATTGCATTTCATGCAGACACAAGGTAAATTGCATAATGACCACCATCATAAGTAGTCCACATATTGGCAGTAGTTCCACCTCAACATCAATTATAAAATAGGAAGTACCAACCAATTCATTGATTTCCTTAGCCGACCTCCAGTCGCAGCACTCACCATGGTGCTAGAATATTGTGGCCACGAGACCTTTGGATGGCCCCACCTTTATGATACAGGCCCTGACTTCGCCACACACTTATTCATTGCTAAAATTTTCCCTAAATAAGGCATATATAACAAGTTAGTCAATTTAGATAGGAAATCATACCATTAAATCTAGGATGCATATCCATACCTTATCTACCATCTAGTTCCCAGACCTTCATCCCATAAACCTTCAGACTCAACTATAGAAATGTAGTTTTATTTTCTAATTTTTTATTTTTAAAATCAAACATCAATACACCAATGTTTGTATCATCGTTTATATACATAGTGACATTATAGAGATAGTTCTAATCGATACTTTACTCGTCAATGTCATTGTAGAAGCCTTAAAACAATTTTTGGTTGGCATTATAAATACATGTGTCCAGAGGTAAAGGAAATAAAATATGTGACCACAATGTTAAAATTACATCCTATATGTCACTAAGAAACATTGTTGATGTTTTCTACCTATCATTATATTAGCATTCAAGAGAATAAAATTAAAAAAAAAAAAAAAAAATCTTGAAAGAACGCTCAAGGCATTGTTGTAATGATAGCATGAACATCATTTAAACAACACCATCTTAACAACATTTAGGGGCAACATTAAGAAACTATATTGATTTATAAAAAAAAAAATTAGTGTTTCAAGTGTCACTCAAATGACAAAAAACAACCCCAAATATAGTAGTGTATGCATGCACTAAGAATTTTTACTATGGTGGGAGAATATGTGTGAGTGCAGACAAACACTCGGTCTCACTTCAGGAACAAAGTTCTACAAGCTCAAAATTATTCTCAAAGGAATATTATATCCCATCAACTAGTTAAAGGAACAATAAAAATAATGCCAATACAAGTGATAGAAGTCAATCAATTTATAAATGCATGCATCAATGAATTAAACTAATCCAAATGGATGTTGGTGGCCTCCCGCCTATTCCAACTGGTTCATTTTGGCAGTTTTCCAGTTTGGCAGGTTTTTCCTAGTTTTCGGGTCCCCGACTTTCGGGACCATTTTGAGGCCCTAAACAACGTTTTTAGGGATCACCACATGTGTAGTCCTCGAATAGACCTTTCCAGTTATGGGCTATTGTGCACCTAAAACGGAGATTGTATGCAAACATTACAACCCTGGGAAGTTGATGTACTAGATTACACCAACAGGGCCCACATGACTTTTGGCGCTTCATCTCCTAGGGTTAGGTTTTTGAATGTCTAAGGTTTTGGCATTCATGTTTATTGTAAAAATTATTTCAGAGACTCATTGTACTCATTTTATTGTGAATGATCGCAATCATCACATCTCTTCTCAGAGATAAGTCACCACCATTCCAGCAAGCTTGTTTTCCACTGCATTTTACAGTATCAACATATTTCCTTATTGAATAGAAGTCATTTTTACTGTATCTATGTTATTCTATGTTAAGCATAATAATAATCTATATTCATTTCAGTATGCTCATAAAATTTGGATCAGTGGTGCTAGCACTTGGTAAATTGTTGGGCTGAAGAGAAACAAACTACCAAGGTAACCTACAGACCAACTTTAAGACTGGAAACTAGCCTTTCCAATCTAGAGAGGGCTCTCTCTGAGACATAGTCTCTGATAGATAATGACTTTGGATTTTTGTCTAGGTTTATATGTTTGAGAAATGTTTATGGTTTCGTTGGCAAGGAAATGAAAAAATTTGGGCTATAGAGTCAACCTCTTGAAAACAAGAGAAATCAATAATTGTTAAAAGAAAGTTTGAGAGGATAAATGATAAATAGGAAATGGTCTTTCAGTTTAAATGGCGTCGTGTATGGAGGAAGAAAAGAGGATATAAAGAAAACCAAAGCACCATTAAAGATGAATTATAACTTACTTAGAAGATAAAACAGAGTTTAGATGGCTGAGTCTAAAGCAACACGCGGTGAATTTTAAACTCATCAAACATTCCAATTTAAACAAAGGGAACATGCATTAATTTATAGCAAACAAGAAGTACATACATAGATAGGATCACAATACATCAAACCACCACCATTAGAACCATTAGAATCTCTTCGTCAAAGCTTCATGACCTCTGCATTGTTATTTCTATTCAGATTCAAAGATTACATTCAAGAGTCCTCTGTCGACACTACTTTTCCAACCTGTCTTACATTGAAAAGATACAATATATATAGAAAAATCACGCCCTCTTGGGATGCTATGCCTCGAACTACTTTCCCCTAGAATTTTGGATTTTGTTACTTCCTCCCCAGACAACTTTTTGAATAGATTTTACCAAAAATAGAAACCCAACTACACCCAATCATAACATAACTGACACATTTGTCTCAATCATTTGGTCATGAGTAAGATTCGGTCATCAGGTTGTGGTAAATCATTGTTTTCTTTCATAGGGTGCCCGAATAATTGAGCACGTTGTTGGAAACTCGGACACCTTGTATAACAAGCTCTGGTTGTTTTTAGCACGATCATTGGTTGTCACATACACGTGGTGAGTTTTTGTAGAAAACTTTCATCTGCGGTCGCTCATGCAACTCTAGGTGTAGCAATGGTTGGGAGGCCATGCATCTCTTCCAAAACTGACATGTGTTTCACTTATACCCGCCCTCCTCACTAGGTAATTTTACAGCATCTGCACGATGAATTTTCACTGCACAGGTGCCCCATCAGACTTCTTGTTACCGGAAGGAAATAGGATATGTGGGGATAAATATTCCATGCCACGGTCAAAAAGGACAAAATGGGGTTGTCTCACTCATGCCTTGGGCCTCACCTGCAACCTTAAAACTCTGAGTGATCCAGATTATTTTTGGCACGAAATGAGAGTGGAGATATAACAAAGACATGCACAGAGATATCGCAGATATCCAATAATATAACAGAAATGTATCATAGATGCAACCATAACCACAGAGATACGGTAATACACAATTTTCTATTAATGAGAAAAAATGTACAAAGACTGTAAAAATACAGAGTGAAAGACTCGCTAGAATGGTGGTAGATTATCTCTAAGGAGAGATGTGTTTGCTACTCGCATTCGCAAGAGATGACCTTACAATGAGGCTCCAAAAGATTTTTTATCATAAATAAAATCCAAAACCCTAACTTTGGAAGATGAAAAGCCAACCGTTTTGTGGACCCCATTTTGGGTAGTTTGGTGTATCAACTTCCCGGGGACGTAACTTTGGCATACGATATCCACTTGGGGCACACAATAGCTCATTGGAAAGGTATCATCGAGGAGATTCATTTAGGTGGCTCAATTAGAGCCTTTGGCTATCATTGAGAATATCAATCCCAAAAAACCTTCATTTAGGCCCTCAAAATGGCCCCGGAAGTTAAAAACTGCTAAAAATAGTAAATTACCAAAATTGCGAGAAAATTGTTTTGAGCCAATTGGAAAAGGTAGGTGGCCACCGATATCCACCTGGATCAATCCTCCCTCCTTAGGAAGAAATGGTATCCATTGCGTTGAGTGCCCAGAGGAGAGGGAAAAACATTTGTTGAATCTGCATCTTGATGAGTTGCTTGCCTTGTTGGAGAAGTTGTGTTTCTTAGCTTGTTGAAGGTTGTCATGAACATGTGGCTGGAAGATGTTGGGGTCCTATAATCATAGGTAAATTGTTTCTTCAACTGCTTATTTGGCGATGCTCCTGCGATGAAGACATCTGGCTTACTGAGGTTTGGTTGATTCCTTTTCCCCCTCCATTCATTTCGCCCAATCCTTCATCACCATGTTGCATCCTTCATCCACCACTGCGCTTTTAAGTCCCTCACCCTTCATTTCTTCACCCCTTCACCAATTTTATCCCTGCATGAATAAACAAACTTATGATAAAAAAAAACATTAAGTTAATAATAAATTATTAGTGGCAATTTTTAACATTAATTAGTGTAATAAAGTAATATTAATTAAATTAATGTAGTT
>ML830540.1:34858-46566 GCA_009831015.1 Picea engelmannii | reverse complement strand
GCACCTAAAACGGAGATCGTATGCAAACATTACGACCCTAGGAAGTTGATGTACTAACTTACCCAAATGGGGCCCAGATGAATTTTGACGCTTCATCTCCTAGGGTTAGGTTTTTGGATGTCTAGGGTTTTTGACATTCTTGTTTATTGTAAAAGGCCTTTAGAGCCTCATTGTAATCATCTTCTTTCAAATGCGAGTAGTTGTCACATCTCTTCTCAAAGATAAGTTGCCACCATTCTAGCGAGTCTTTCACTCTGTATTTTTACAGTCTCTATACATTTATTTCATTAATAGAAATCATGTATTATTGTATATCTGTGAATCTTCTTATAGTTCTGATATATCTCTGTTATATTGTTGTCTCTCTTGCAATATATCTGTATATTTCTGTGTTATATCTCTGCTCTCATTTCAAGTCGAAAATAATGTGGATCAGTGGTATCAGAGCAGAATGCGCTTGATCGTTTTTCAGTGCATGTCCCCGACGAGGTCCAAGTATAGAAAGTTGGGTCTCAAGCTTGTCTCTCTTGAGGACAATCTCTCTTGCACAACCAAGAAACCCTCAATGGTAGAAGAAAAGAAAAATGACAAAGAAGACGATTCTATCAATCTGTTGCTTGAGAAAGCTCTCACGCAACAGAGGGACGAAATGATAGAGAATTTTTTCCACATTTTTCAATGCCTATCGATAGCATCATGCACATATTCATCTAGTAGCCACTTTGTAGGCACGTCACCTTTTAAGGTATAGGTCAATTTTGATATTCCTATATTTGAAGGTCAGATAGATGTAGATGCCCTAGATAAATGGATAAATATGTTAGAAGGTTATTTATTTGTTAACAATTTTTTCGACAGAGAAAAGATCATCTTCACACCCCTTAAGGATCTCCCCCATGTCAAACATTTCTGGGAAACTTACTGGTGGGGAATTTCCATAGAGGAGTCTGGAATATATGGGGTCAAGCCCACTTGGGATTCGTTTGTGGATGTGGTAAAGGAACAATATTACCCCATTGGAAACTATGAGGACCAATACATGAGATGGACCACACTACGGCAAGAGAGGGGCCAAGCAGTTTCGAAGTTCGCCAATACCTTCCATACCTTTCATACCAAGCTGGGTATCAAAGACTCTGAGTGACATCTGGTTCTGAAATATCGTGAGGCTCTACACTAATACATCCAAACTGAAATGGATTTTCTGGACATCTCATCACTCAGTTCTTCTTATCGATATGTTGTTAAAATCGAGCAGATATTGAAGCACCAGAACAAATGGCAGTTCAGGTATGCAATTCCGCAACAACCAAAGTATGAGAAAGACATCCCTAACAAACAGTCTCTCAAAAACCAGTCCAAGCCACATCAAAAGAAGGGTCATGGAAAGACGAAGAAGGAAATTGGAAAATGGTGTGATTTCCACAAAATCCCCTGGCCCAACACTGATTAATGTCGCTCAAAACATTCATTGGTGGACGATATCAAAGACAAGGATCTGAACCCTGATTCAAAATACGATTCTGAAAATATTGGTAAAAGATAGATCATCGACGTAGACCCCACTGTTATTGTCGCGACCGCGGAAATTCAACCAGAAGAACCAATAGATCCTAAAGAGGAGGAGCGCCTTTTTCATTCACATATGTGGGTGAAGGGGACCCCGCTGCATTTTATTGTTTATAGCAGAAGCCAAAATAACCTCATCTCAACAGAGGTCGTCAAACAGTTGGGATTGTCAAAAACACCACACCCACAACCATACAACATCGGGTGGCTTCACCAGGGACAAGATCTTCATGTCATCCAACAGTTTCGATTGTCATACGACATCCAACCCTTCAAGGATGAGATATTATGTGATGTTTCCCCACTGGATGTCTATGGTTTTCTCTTGGGCCAGCCATATATGTGGAAACGCCATGTTGTTTATGAGTCTCAACCCCGTAGTGTCATTGTTTCTCTGGGGGGGTCATCTCCATAGAATACCAGAAGTAGTTCTGACTATTAGTCCACCTAAATAGTTCTGCAAGGTAGTATCTCATACTACAAAATTCAGCTTCTTCACAATCTGTTCAAAAGGTGAACAAAATGATACTGCAACCACTACAGCCTCGGCCCAAGCACCTTCTATCCAACAAAAGAAGGTCAAAAAGATTGAAACAAAGTGTAAAGATTCCTTCTGCACACAAGCATCTCATGTAGCCAGACTGGTTAAAAAGGTCCAACCCTTCCATACACATGTTCATGACAACCTTCAACAAGCTAAGCAACACAACTTCTCCAACAAGGCAAGCAGCTCATCAACATTTATATTTAGTAAACGCTTTTCCCTCTCCCCTAAGAACTCAACGAATTGGAGACCATTGCTTCCTAAGGAGGGGGGATTGATCCAGGTGGATATCAGTGGGGCCACCCACCTTTTCCAAGTGGCTCAAAACAATTTTCTGGCAATTTTGGTAATTTACTATTTTTAGCAGTTTTTAACTTCCAGAGTCGTTTTGAGGCCCTAAACGACGTTTTTTGGGGAAATGGGGAGCAACATCGAAATTCCTTTAATGTTTCTCAAACCAAAACTTGTATTTCTCGATTATACCTTTCCAACGGGCTATCGTGCGCCTAAAACGTAGATCTTATGCAAAAGTTACGACCCCACAAAGTTGATGTACTAACTTACCCAAATGGAGCCCACATGACTTTTGACGCTTCATCTCCTAGGGTTAGGTTTTTGGATGTCTAGGGTTTTGGACATTCCTGTTTATTGTAAAATGGCTTCAGAGCCTCATTTTTATCATCTTCTTGTGAATGCGAGTAGCCGTCACATCTCTTCTCAGAGATAAGTTGCCACCATTCTAGCGAGTCTCACTCTGTATTTTTATAGTCTTTGCACATTTATTTCATTATAGAAATCGTGTATCAATGTATATATGTGACTCTTGTTATATTTCCGATATATCTCTCTTATATTTTTGTCTCTCTTGCAATATCTCTGTATATTTTTGTATTATATCTCCGCTCTCATTTCATGCCGAAAATAATCCGGATCACCCATTACATAAACGGTGCTTCAACAGAGATAGGTTTTAAAGGAAGTAGTTGTTACACCTCAAAATTACTCACTTCGATAGTGTCACAAGTGTCATCATTACGAGTGTTGTAAGTGTCACATCTTGTCCGCAAATGTCGCATCTTGACTATAAGTGTTGCAAGTGTCGAAAAAAATATGTTGCCATCTTGCCTATGTCGTGCCCATAACGACATCATGAAGACACTTAAGACACCTCAAAGGATAGTTTGGAAGAAGAAAAATCACTTGGCAAGAAGTACAAGCCCGTTTCCATTGGAAAAACCACTCAAAAAATGAATTTTGGAGAGGAGCGCTCCCCTACCCATTGTCAGGGAGTGTTGGCACTCCCTGAGCCTCTTTGGGTAAGTGCGTGAGCACCCTTATGGGGGAGCGCTACCCTCTTTTGAGAAAATTCTGGGTTTGTTGAGGCAAATTAGGGAAGAATCCCTCAATTCCTAAAGGTAGTTGGATTTGAATAGATGGTCAAGGCATGATCTTAGGGGAGATCCTCAACTGAAKGAAAGGAATCTTCAACTCATTCCAAATATCTCTCAAGTGGTTGGACTCCTCCAAGGTTATATAAGGAGGCCTTCTCATGGTGAAAGGCACAATGGAKATTGGAGATGTGAAACTTATGATYTCATGAGTGATATGCCATCAAAGAAATCAGTGGAGATTTATTGAGCAAAGGGGTTSGACAASGAGAACTGGAAGARGTTGTTGCACCTTCATTCAAAGGATTGTAAGTACTTTTACGTGTTCTCATTAATATAATCAATGCTTGGCCYGTTTCTTTCAAACTTRTKCTTGTTCCATATGATTTTGTCTRTAGTATATGGATCTATGATTGAACTAATCTTAGTAGAKTAGGAATTCCATTGTATCTTTGTTTGTCTTACAGGATCTATCAGGGAGCTCAGGATCCAAGCTCAGCYAGGACTTTGCAAGGACAAACATCGCTAATAAGGTACATATMTTTCCCCTTCTCTTTCTTTCATTAGCTTGATTAGATCTAAAAGGAAGTCAKTGTCCATGTTAAGCTCCTTCTGTCTTGGCCTTCAGAGTTTRGAGACCAAGAGGGAATCCACTTGTCCATAGGGGGATTCACCTTCAACARTAKTTGCATCTTTCTTTTCCCATCGRATATCTCACATTCATGGTAGGTGGAAAATTCCTTGTATACATACGAAAAAACATTGGGCCAATAAAACCCCACCCTCAAGATTTTGTGCGCAATGGTCTTCCAATAATGATGCCCCCCACAGTCTCCTTTGTGAAACTCCTTAATAGCCCTTTTCATATCTTCCTCTAGCAAACAATTTAGTAATATCCCACCTGGATCCTTCCAATACAGAGAATTTTCCATAATGCAAAACTTAGTTGCTTTCAACTTCAAAAATCTAGCTTTGGTTTTGCTCAATCCTGGAGGAGCTTGAAAATTTCTTAACACGTAAATAATGTCAGCATACCAAGGAGAATCAATGAACTTCTGAGATACCTACAGGACCTCTTCTTCTTGTAGATTTTCTGACAGATCAACAATAAAATTGATTCCCAAAACATCACAATTTGACTACGCCATTAATTTTATGAGCCCTTGACCCTTAATCATCTCTGTAGGCTTGATTTCGAGGTCATACCCCAATATTACTACGATACATTTTCCCCTTCTCCCCTCAGGATCAGGCTGAGTCAAGATATCCTTTACAGAATTGTGAGGCACATAAGAAATGACATGGGAATGCAATATATAAGTTTTGAATTCTTTTAGGGCCTTCACCAAGGCATATGCTTGTTTTTCCATGATGTCATAACTTAGTGAGGAGTCTCTCAATGTCCTACTGAAATAAGATATGGGATTTTCAAAGTTCTATTCATCATTTTGTAACAAAACGCCAGCGATGGTGTGCTCTGAGGAAAAGGAAAATAAGATAAATTCCTTTGCAAAATTCGGGTTGGCTAACACTAGAGCTTTGGTCAGCGCCACCTTAATATCTTCGAATGACTTCCTAGCTTCAGGATTCCATTTTATTTCATTACCTTTCCTGATCATATTTGTGATGCGCTTTATAATATCATCCAAGTTTGGAATGAACCTTCTTAGAAAATTTACCTTTCCTACAAAAGACTGCACCTCTTTCTTGCTCCTGGGAGTGTCGATATTCAGAATTCCTTCCACTCAACTGGGGTCTATTTTTATTCCTTACTTTGTAATGCGGTGTCCAAGCAATTTTCCTTCTTGCATCCCAAAGTTTGATTTTTTTAAATTTAACGAGATGCCAAACTTTCTACATTTCTAGAAAACATTCCTTTCATGTTCAAGATGTTCATCATCGAAATCTGAAAACACAGTAATGTTGTCCAAGTAAATCATGATAAACTTATCCTTCTCATCAAAAAAGGCTATATCCATGTCCCTTTGGAAAGTCACTCCATCATTCATAATCCCAAAATGCATTTTTTCATACATAAAAGTACCCCATGGTGTTCTAAAAGTTGTCTTCTCCTGGTCGTTTGGGTGCACCATGATCTGGTTGTATCCAGAAAAATTGTCAAGCATCGACATTTTCTGAGATCCAACCACCTTCTGCAGGATGTAATCCATCTTAGAAAGTGGATAGCTATCTTTGAGATATACCCTGTTTAGATTCTGAAAGTCCACACAAAATATTATTTCACCACTTTTCTTCCTGACAGGCAGAAGGTTAGCCACCTGCTTGGAAAATGTTAAGGACACAATAATCATGGCATCAAACAATTTCCTTACCTCCTTTTCATTCAATGGAAACAACAGAGGGTTTATTCGTCTCAACTTTTGCTTGAAAGGTTTCTGATCCTCCTTGATGAGAATTACATGTTGAATTACTCTAGTGTCATAGACCTTCAAATCTTCATAACTCCATGCAAAGACATTAGGAAAGTCTTTCATAAGGATGATATACATCTGTTTGATTTCTAAACTGAGATTTTTTGATAGTTTGATAATCTTAGAATTTTCTTGAGTACCAATGTTGCAATCCTCTATATCCTCATCGTTCAAAGTGATTTTAGGATTTCTGGCAACATCATTTTTGTCAAAAATATTTTCAGATGGGACCAAGCCTTTGGGGATAATGTTGTTTTTCAACTACACTATATCCCTTCCATCTATCTAATTATAAAAAAGGTCATTGTTGTTGAGCACAACTGCGTCTTCATTTTCTTCACAACTGCACTCATCATCAATATTCACATTAGCAAATTCATCACTCATTTGGAGGAATCTCTCTACTTGTTTATCATCTTCAAAAACTTGTCAATATTTAATGTTTTCAGGTACTACAGGCCTATGTTTGACTTCAATTTCATACTTCTTATTTGGAAAAATTGGAATTTTGAACACCGAAGTTGAAGTAGCCAGAGCATTTGCAATTTGATTTTTCCCCCTAGGAATCACTAACAATTTGTATTCTGAAAACTCTTCAAGGAGATCAAGCACTGAATTTCTATATGCTCTCAATCTAGGATTCTTGGACTGATATATGCATTTTACCTGGTTAATGATGAGCTCAGAATCCCCATGTACAACTATCCTTCTAACACCCAATTCCTTTAGAGTCTTCAAACCCAAAACCAGTGCCTCATATTCGGCCATATTATAGGTACAATCAAAAGTGATCTTGTAAGAACAAATCTTTGTACCCACTTTGGGAGGATTAATCCATACACCAGATGTGACTCCTTCCCTACTGACAGCTCCATCAAAGCTCATATTCCACATTTCATTTTCTACGTTGTTTCTATGATCTATAATTTTCTCCATTTGATGTTGGGTTTTGTCTTCGACAGTCATGACAGTTGATGGCTTCCCCTCTTCAAAACTCAAGTTATTATAAAAAATTGAGGAGCTAACTTTGGTGTCAACAGAGTAAATAGGATGATTATTTGGTTGGGTTTTGCTACTCACCATGCAATTTAGCAGCACTTCTCTATACAATCTCCTTTCTTGGCAAAAAACAAGGATAGTAGAAAATGACATGTCCATCTACAAGGTTCCATTTAATTTTGCAGCCCAAGATCTAGATAACAACATGTCGAATTTTGGGGGGATGTTGGCAACCACCACGTCCATGACCAGATTTTTCGATGGGATTTGAGACAATGATACGACCAAATAATTGATCAAACCCAAGAATGATTGTTCATCTGGAGTTCCCTTGTGGGATTTGCCTTCGGAAGCTTCGCAGACACCTATTTACTTATGAGGTTATACTTCTTTTGAAACTGCATGATAGCATTGTGGTATCCTTTCCTAAACTCTTATGTTTTCGATGACAACATATCATCATTCTCCAGCATAAAGTCATCATTCTCATCCATAAATTGATCGTGCTCTCCTTTTGTTAAGAACATGTATGTTTCTATATCGTCGCAACAATGCATCTGGTCTTGGATTATTTGATCAAAATCTTTGTTTGCATAGATTTTTTGGAAAGGAGGTCTTATCTACTGATCACCTTGATCTCTCTAGTTTCTTTTCCTGATCTGTGGAACTAGGGCTCTTCTAAAATTTTGATTTCTAGGCTAAAAATCGTTTTTCTCCCTAGTGGCAGGTTTGTTCTCCACGAACATCCTTTCCATGATTTTTTCCATAGTCTTCATCATCAAGTCAGATTTTTCATCTGATGATTGATATGTAGAGGGTTGTGTATCCCCTTTGGGATTCTTCCCATTTCTGTCAGAATAATGTTTGACCTTCCCCGATGCCATCAGATTTACTTCAACTTCAATCGCGTCACTCATCATGGCATCTAATTTATTATATGTTCTTTATCTTAGTAGCAAGGAAAAGTAACTGTCAAAAGAATCAAAATATCATAGGTGGGCAACTCTGGGGGGAGGCTTGACTTTCATGGGAATTGAATTGTAAACTTTCATGAATCTGGTCGAGAAATCTTGCACCATTTCATCTGGTGATATTTTTATATTATTGTACTGAGTTAGTAACAGAAGAGGATTCTTTTTATCACCCCATATGGAAAGAAACAGTGTTTCAAAAGATGCAAAATCAGGCATGCTCGCTGCTTGAAGGGATTTGAACCATTTTTTGACCTCCCCTGAGAGACTCTTCGCAAACAATCTCATTTTTGCATCCTCGTGGTCTACCTCTTCCAGGTCAACAAAATCATTAAACTAATCTAAGTGTTTTTGGGCTGAATCATTTCCTTCGGCAACGTATAATTTAATTCTCTGATTATAATTCTAAGGAAAATCATGTAATTGGGCTGACAAGGAGAGAGGGGTGAACCTGGTGGCCATGAATCTAGGAGGGATTTGAACTGGCTAGATGGTTTGAATGGGGATTATGGAAGTTCGTTGGGGGTTGGTTGGTATCAAAGATTTGAATTTTTTCTCATCAAAATTGATTTCATTCAAACAGTATTCTGATTTGGACCTTAATAGAGTTTGTTAAAATAGTAAATCAAAGTCAAGGTTGTCAATTCTCTTTAATCTCTCTTTAGGTAAAGATAGGTTCATGTCCATTTAATATAAAGGGTCTGTTATCCTTTCCTTTGCGTAGAATTTTTTCAGGATCAGACACAGATGTTGTAGGCTCTGGATCAGGGTTCGCCCTAGTGTAAACTTTCTTAGGAGACAGGATTTATGATTCTGACTACTCTGTTCCACTGATCTTATTTAATGAAGTCACTAGGATAAAATACATTTTAGCCAATATAGGTGTCTGACCCACTGTTACCCTCACGGATCAAATTTACAGCTTTAGTCATTTTCCCATTGAAAGTTTTCAATTTCGCCCCTGGAAACAACGCCAAGATGTTATCACTTGGTAAATTGTTAGGCTGAAGAGAAATGAACTACCAAGGTAACCTACAGACCAACTTTAAAACTGGAAACTAACCTTTCCAATCTAGAGAGGGATCTCTCTGAGACCTAGTCTATGATAGATAATGACTTTCGATTGTCGGCTAGATTTATATGTTTGAGAAATGTTTCTAGTTTCGCTAGCAAGGAAATGAAGAAATCTGGGCTATGGAGTCAACCTCCTGAAAACGAGAGAAATCAATAACTGGTAAAAGAAACTAAGAGGATAAAGGCTAAATAGGAATTGGTCTTTCAATTTAAATGTTGTCGTGTATGGCAGAAGAAAAGAGGACATAAAGAAAATCAGAGCGCCATTAAAGATGAATTCTAACTTACTTAGAAGAGAACACAGAGTTTAAATGGTTAAGTCTAAAGCACCACACGATGAATTTTAAACTCGTCAAACATTCCAATTTAAACAAAAGGAACATAAATGAATTTACAGGAAACAGGAAGTACATACATAGATAGGATCATAATACTTCAAACCACCACCATTAGAATATTTTCATCAAAGCTTCAAGACCTCTGCATTGTTATTTCTATTCAGATTCAAAGATTAGATTCAAAATTCATTTGTCTACACTACTTTGCCAACCTGGCTTACATTGAAATAATAAAATATATAGAAAACTCACACCCTCTCGGGCTACTATGCCTTGAACTACTTTCCTATAGAATTTTGGATTCTGTTACTTCCTCCCCGGACAATATTTTGAATAGATTTTACCAAAAATAGAAACCCGAATGAAACCAATCACAACATAACCAACACATTTGTCTGAATCATTCGGTCATGAGTAATATTCAATCATCAAGTTGTGGTAAATCGACGTTTTCTTTCATGAGGTGCCCGAATAATCGAGCACACTGTTGGAAATTATGTCATCTTATATGACAGGCTCTCATTTTTGTTCCATGATCACTGGTTCTTGCAAGCACATGGTGTGTTGTTGTAGTGGACGTACATCTGTGGTTGCTCGCGCAACTCCAGGTGATAGCGACGATTGGGAGGCCATGCATCTCTTCCAAAATTGGAATGCATTTCACTTATACCTGCCCTCCTCAGTAGGTAAGTTTACAGCATCTGCGAGATGAATATTCACTGCACAGATGCCCTATCAGACTTCTTGTTACCAGAAGGAAACAGGATATGCGAGGAGAAATATTCCATTCCATGATCAAAAAGGACAAAATGGGGTTGTCTCACTCATGCCTCGGGCCTCACCTACAACCTTAAAACTCTGAGTGTTTTTCTAAGAGTCCAGTTTTGTTTGTTTATATTCTTCAGTTGTCTCCACAAGATCTCATTTCCTTTCAGTTTTGCTTAAGCGCTGGCAAGAGTCGCACAAGTGTTATCCATGGTCGGTCTGCATTCCTTGAAATGCTCTGAGATTGTTTTTTTTTGAAACCCTATCTTCCTCCCACAGATGGATAATTACGTATTGTGCCTCTAGGAGATGTCTTTTGAGCCAATTTACATTCCCTGCTTGACTGTGAGACGTTGGTGTTTCAATAGTCCTTTCTTCTAGTTGTCTTCTTAATTCTCTATTTTCTTAATACACTTCGGCGATAGCGAGGTGCGCTTGTTTCAATTGCTACGACGAATCCTGAACATTCACATTTTCATCACCTGACCTCCTCCACCTTTCACCAAATCCCATGCTTGAACCTTCAACAAGATCTAGACGAACGATGCACATGAGTAATCTCTCAAAAGTAGACTGGGTGCATGGTTCACTGGGATCTTGGATATCCTCGGGTTTCTTAATCAACCCTGGCATGCCTCTTTCCCGGGGTGTTGGTTGGTGGGATGACGAGTATTCTATTTCCCTTCCCTTTCCCGTGACATCTTCCTTTCTCACCTCTACGTTGTGGAATTTTTTTTCCCTCACAGATAGAGGAATGTCTCATTTGGGGTCTCTGGGGATGTTAACTGAAATCATGAATGAATCCTAGTATTTGTTCAAACATCTCAATTCTTTGACAACCATCATCCTGATTAATGAAAAATGGGATAAATGGTTCCTCGGTTGGTCAGCCTCGGCATGGATGTTGTCTGCCATCTTTTCCAAGCTTTGATGCAAGAAGAAAGGTATATTCAAAGGTTTTTTCCCTCTGAAGTGCATCAACAGCCTGATGTGATATCCGTATACTCTGTCAAACCTTCCTTCACAGGTGAAATATATTCTGATTACCTTTAGGATCTTTTGGAAAGTCTCCCGGAGGTACTTGCTTGTAACTGTAGATTTTAACCTTGTACAATATTTACTGCAAACAAATTTTTAGTAAAAGAACAGAAAAGATACAATGGAAAATACAAACATTACACAGATATTTTTCCCCTGGAAACCTAAACCGGGAAAACCATCATATTCTATATTCATTCATCATGATACATTGTTTACAATACAATATACATATAGGAGCCAACGGCATCCAAAACCCTATCCTAATGACTTGGATTATTCAACAACCCTAATTCCTTAACCAAAAATAGAAAACCATCGGCAAAAAACCATGTGCCAAAAAACCACCTAAATATGTGATAGGTTTCCTGAGGCAAAAAGAAAAAAATTCGAGGGTGTTTCCCCTTCACCCCCCCTCTAACCCCCCTGTGTGCCCAATGCAACGCATAGACACTACTACTTGTACAAAGGATATAACACATACCCAACATTCTCCCACTTGTTGTTTTCTTTGCATACAAGGGGTTATAGGGTTACATATTCAACAATTCAGGGCCCATGGATCCTCTACACCAAGAGAACTTCTCAGT
>ML830540.1:10516-31072 GCA_009831015.1 Picea engelmannii | reverse complement strand
ATGTCGTAGGTAGGCTATACCACTGCTAAAAACAACATCATAGCCTCTGTCCTCCAACATTGCGACTGAGACCAAGTTTTTCTTCAAACCTGGAACATGCATAACATTTTTCAATTGAAATGGTTTACCTAACTCCCTATGAAAGGTAATGGTACCAATACCAGTCGCATTGTATCGTCCATCGTCACCCATCTCTATATGCATTCTGAGATCTTTCTCCTCCAAGTCAATGAAAGACTCTTTATCTCCCATCATGTGGAATGAAGAGCCACTATCCAAATACCACACCTATCCCGATGCACTTGAATCCATGCATGCGATCAAAGCGAAGTCAAGCTCAAATTGTGACACAAGAGCCTCACCAGTTGCAACTCTAGCAACCGTCTTGTTCTTCTTCTTCTGCGGACAATTAGTAGCGAGATTCCCATGTTCGTGACAGTGAAAACACTTCACTTTGGACAAATCCAGCTTCTTGACTTTAGACTCAGAATTTGATTGGAATTTCTTCCCTTTCCCTTTCCTTTCATTGGAAGTCAAAGTACAATCCTCTTCATCATCATGCTTTGATGAAGATCCATCTCTGGTATTCCTCCTGAACTTCTCTTGCACCAAATCCGACCATAGTCATTCCCAATCTGGAAACTTTTCCCTTCCATTGATAGAGTCTTGATAATTGTGCCAACTCTTAGGAAGCCCTAGGAGCGCCAAGCTCACCAAATCATCAGTAGTGACTTCTATTCCCACACTTCCAAGCTCATCCCAACATTGGACAAACTTTGTGAGATATTTTGGAATGGTGTCGCCTTTCTCCATCTTGATCTTCCTGAGTTTATCTTTGGGCATCAATTTCCTATGGTCGCTACTGTTTTGGAATAGATCTGTCAAAACCTTCCACATTGCATATGGTGTGGTTTTCCCATGGAGACTTGAGACAATGTGGTCTTGTACTCCCTCCTACAGAATCCTCCTCGCCTTTGCTACTTTCTTTTTCCATGCATCAAGATTTGCAGTGTCTGTCGCATCCGTCTTAGTAACATCTGTGTCAATGTAACACTTCAAGCCATTGTCTTCAAGCACTACCTCCATCCTGTCCTTCCAAGCAATGTAGTTAGAGATGCCCTCGAGTGCATACTCCAACCTCAAGCCATTGAAATACATTTTGATCTTGAATCAAGTGTCGCACCAAGAAAATCTTGCAAATTAAAATGTTATCCAACCCAAAACTCAACCCCTTCACTTTCATCTTGCCCTGGGAGGTTCGCACCCCACCTGAGAGAAACCTGAGGGAAGTTTGCACCCTGCCTGTGTATAGCCTATGAACTTGCCTGTCAAGTTCACACCCTGCTCCACTGTAGCCTACGAGAATGCCAAAGAATTTTTCACCCTACTCCACTGTTAGGGTGAGGGAAGTTCTCACCCTGCTAGTGTATTTTCTTGTGAGAATGCCAATGAAGTTTTCTCCCTACCTTTGTCTAGGGTGCGAGAATTTTTGTTCTTGAAAACACCAGAAGTTTTCAGTACTAGAGTTCGCACCCGGCTAGAGGTGGGACCTGTGAGAATGAAATTATGTTCGCACCTCACTTCCCTGACTCCGTGGCCTCCGTGGCTCTGATACCATGTAGAAATTTCAATACAAATTAATGTATTCCTGTGATTCTCCTGATATAACAATTTTCGCCACTTGTTAAATATAGAATCGCTTCTACTATTATTATTGTGGAAGCAATTTAAACCACGATCACAACCACAATGCACAAAGTGAAATATCAATAACACACAACACAAAAGTTTTATTGGGAAAGCGTAAAGCTAAAAACCCCACTATCATATATTATGTATATCATGAATCATGAAACAATCTCATACAAAACTCTAATCCTAGAGCTCTTAGTACAATACAATCATCTCACACTGTCATACACAAATCAGAAAATACCTATGCCAATTTATGTGTCCAGACAGCCTGCCTCCTCTGCACAATCTCTGCAATCTAAATTCTCACAATGAATTGAATGAATACAATTACCTCGTTTGCACATGCTCATAAGCATATTCACTGCATGTGTGAACAAATCACAATTGATAGCCAAATTGTCCCTTTCACCTGTTATCTCAATTGGATCTCCATTGGAACTGACATGCATGTAGTTAACCGTGGCGAATCTTCATTTGCATGTGAGTTCACTGATTAATTGAACTCTCACTAGTGCATGTTTAGTTACAACTAGTACAATTGATATTAACTCACTTAACTACACTTATAATTCTGTTACAATTCCAAATCAATCAGTTATGAATGAGATAATAGATTAATATTTATTGTTTAATTTAATTAAGGGAAAAGTAAATTAGACACATGTTTCTTGTTGACTTTTCAACACACAGCAAACTCGTGTGATGGGTACACTTTGAAGTGTGCCAACTACAAATGATAAAAGCGACAGAGTATACATGATAGGAGCGTCGTGATTATTCACCTTTCTGACTTCATAATTAGGTGATGATGTTCATTATATCTTTTGATGTGACCTTTATCCCAACAACTTGCCTCAATCTCTGGCATGTAAATTCCCCTTTTCTGACAGGACACGATCTTTAAGGAAAGGGACCTTTACAAGTCACACATGACTAACCATTACGCCCTTTCCCAACTCCAAGGGCCAAACCTGCTTCTTGTTGATTTTGACCCATTCATTATTCAGTCATTGACCTCACACTCTTTGAACACACGAACTACAACTCATCTAGGACTAACTCTAACTACAAAAATCACAATGCTAACAAGTGGTATCAGAGTGGTCTACTCCTTTTCATTCTTAATCCATGTCCTTGATGAGGTCAGGGTACAAAGAATTGGGTCTTGAGATTGTTTCTCTTGAGGACAAAATCTCTCGCATGCCCAAGAGACCTCTCATGGTGGGAGAAAAGAAAGATGACAAGATAGGAGATCTTTTCAAAATGTTTCTCGAGGAATCCCTCACGCAACAGAGGAATGAGATGATGGATAGTTTTGTGCAAATCCTTTGGCGGCTACCAATAGGCGATGCATATTCCTCGAACGAAGGTGCCTCCCCCTTCAAGGTACAAATCAAATTTGATATATTTATATTTGAAGTTCATATAGATGCAGATGTAGACAAATGGTTGAATCCAATAGAAGGGTATTTCTTTGTCCATAACTTTTCGAATAGAAATGATCTAGGATCTTTTCGTCAGGGGACTTATTAAAGAAATGTATTAAATGAGCATAAACAAGAGTACAACATAAAATAAGGAAAATATCAAAATGAAAGAGACATAATCATGCAATATCAACACAAAGAACTTGATAAAGGAGTTCATCCCTGGTGGACTACGTCTTCGGGTCGTACTCTCAAATGGGTAGGTCTTTTTATTAACTCCACAAAATAATTGGGCAAAATACATAAGTATACTCATTTTGGAGTTAAGACATGGAATCTTTGCTCAAATCATAAAACTAACACCACCACTACGTTCGTGGTTTCGTTTTACCTAAAAATGACTACGTCCACGCCTCAATTTGAGTCTTCCACTTTCGGACCCAATAAAAGTCTCACCTCGATTCTCGTGCCTCTGTCTCAAAATTTGAGCCTCTTCCATATGGGCTCTCCCTTGGTTATCCTCCTAAATTATACAAATTTATCACCAAGTGTTTTTCTAACTTTTAATGAGAACTCCACATACATGAGAGATGAACCCCCTTTTTATAACCCAAAAGGGGCATCTTTACATAACAAAATAATTAATTACAACCCCTTTTTAAAAATCCACTTGGATAAGGTTGTTTAGAATCTTGGCCATTTTTTCCAATATTATGGAATGGTTTGTTTGAGCCATTGTTTAAATATGGCATATATATAAAACAAATATTATAAACAAACCCCATTAAAATAGGGCATAGGGCATATCTTTTAATGAGTGTTGTTTGTTGTAAAACCCACTTATCCAAAGTCTAACCCGTGGCATATATAATTATGGAGAGAGGGAATATTGGAGTTGTTGTAAACCATAATATATCATTTGTTTCATGTGGTGGATCATGCGCAAATGTAGGACTTGGTCTCCTGCACATGTGAATGAACTGTGGGTCGACGGCTAAGCCCTCATCCTTTTTCCCGTAGACCATAAATAAATTGCAACCATATAATAATAATTTTCCATATGTACAATAGATCACGTGATGTGGTGTAGTGGTAGCATGTATATGTGGGGCCTTGGGCCTAGTGAGAGGTCTTGAGTTCGAATCTGGTGGATTGATAAACTTTTTTCACATACCAGCCATTGGAGGGGTGCCATGTGGTACCATATAACTGGTCGACCAAAACTGCCACTTGTCACAATATTATTTTCCCATAAAGTTGACACATGTCATCACCTAGCTTGCCCATGTGTTTGCATCCAAGCAATGCCATCTTGCCAACTCAATTGTTCCACGTGTCACCCTTGCAGTGGTGCCACGTGTCACTTTGACTTTTTCCTTTTTGACCAAGTTTGACTAAACTTTGACCGCTTATAACTTTTGATCCGTAACTCTGTTTGAAAAGCCGTTTGTGTCATTAGAAATCTTGCGACGCTCTCTTCGAGATTATTCCCTTTTCACCGAGTTTCAGGAATTTTGAATTTTTTTTTCCCTTTCTCTGCATGTTGAAGCCATTCTGAGCATTCTAATTTTCTTATGTGCGTTCTAAGTTGTCTTAAACTTCTCTAGATCATTTTTGGATCACACCTTCCCATTGAGAGCTTTTTGGAACACCAAAAGCTTTCATCAATCAACTGGTAAGTGAGGGAAGAGTTCCCTCACCTTATCCTTCTCAATCCACTTTGCCTTGCTTAGATGTGTGCCCTTTAAGCCTACTCGAAGATAATCAACATCACCCCTACGTGAAGTCCTCGTCCTTCTATCCATAATGATATCTTCTTGTAACTCATCCAAGTACTCAGGTGAAAACTCATCAACTGAAGGTATTGAAACTTCCTCATCCTAATCCATGATCATGGGAGGCTCAAAAAGTTTCAAATTCTCTACGTTCACAACTGAATATATCTGCATATAAGGTGGAAGATCTAAACGAAAAGCATTAGTGCCTCTTTTCTCCAAAATAGTGAAGGGTCCATATCGAATGGGCTTGAGTTTCTTGCCTTCACCCTTCAATCGTTCCTTGCTAATTTGAATCCATACCCGGTCTCCAACCTGGAACTGATGATCAACCATGTGTTTTTCATGTCCAGCTTTATATTGTGCTTGACTCTTCTCTATTTGTTCCCTGACTACCTAGTGTATCTGTTGATTCCTATGGATGAACTTATGAGCTATGTCCTATGTTCGTTCTTCATTCACATCAACATCTCTCCCATACATAAAGTCCAAAGGAACCTTTGGTAGGTACCCATAACACGTCTCAAAAGGTGAACTCTACGTGGATGAATGTAAATCTCGATTATAAGCATGTTGTACATAAGGTATATGTTCATCCCATAACTTAGGATGTTTGTTGTAGTAGCCTCGAAGAAAAAGTACCATTGTTATGTTTACCACCTCTGTTTTTCCGTCAGTCTGTGGATGAAAGCAATGCTCCTCTTCAATTTGGTGTCCATCATTCTCCACAAGCTAGTCCAAAAATCCCCAAGGAATCGAGTATCTCGATCTGAGACAATGGATGTGGGTAATCCAAAGTGAACCCAAACATGCTGATAAAAGAGATTAGCAGTCTGCTAAGTAGTGATCTTATTTTTACATGGCATCAAGATACACATATTGTTGAACCTATCCACTACGACATACAAATAATCATGACCCCCTCTGGTCATTGGTAAACCCCCTACAAAATCCATGGAAATACTTTCCCATGGATGAGATGGAATAGGGAGTGGTGAGTATAGCCCCAATTTTATATTATTGGGCTTACAAGTAGAACACATCACACACCTTTTACATATTTACTTACAATTGCTTTCATTTGAGGCTAGTAACAAAACCTATGCAAATGAGCCATAGTTTTTCCTACCCCAAAATTCCCAGACACAAGAGAAGTATGAGCTTCTCATATTACATGGACTCATTCACTTGTAGGAATACATAGCTTCCCAAGATGATAGAGTAACTTTCCCTGCAGACAATAGTTCTCTACATGTGCACCATGGGTTAGCTTCTCATATACTTCTTTAAAATCTTCATCAATGGCATAGTGTTCTACATATCTATCATGAGATAAAGAAGTATTCTTCAAAATAATAGAAGCAACAATATGAGGTCTAGAAATCATATCGGCTACCTTGTTTCTTGTACCCTTCTTGTACTTGATTACCAAATGAAATTGTTGTAGAAAACCCATCCATATGTAGTGCCAAGATTGTTGCAATTTGGTCTGTGTCTGGAGATACTGTAAGGGCTAGTGATCTGTATGTATGATGGTTTCCTTCCCTAACAAGTAATACTTCCATTTATTTATGCTTTGAACTAATGCATACAACTCTTTATCATATGTAGGATAGTTAACAAAAGCTTGGTTAACAGTCTCAGAGTGGTAATAGATAGGCTTACAATATTGGATCAATACTACACCCATGGCATATCCACTAGCATCTGTCTTGATCTCGAACGGCTTTTGAAGGTTCAACAATGCTAATACTGGTGCAGTATTGATCTTCTCCTTCAAAATGTTGAAAGATTTTTGTTGTTGTCCTTCCCACTGAAAAGTGTTCTTCACACTAGTTAAGACATGCAAAGGAGCTGTGATAAAAGAGAAGTTGGGAAGGAATCTCCTCCAACACTGGACTGCACCCAAGAAGCTTCAAAACTTGATTACACTCTTTGGCTCAGGTGATTTCACAATCACTTCAATTTTGGAATGATCAATCTTCAATTGTCCTGTTCCCATGATATGACCTAAGTAGACAAGTGCAGTCTTGCCAAATTCACATTTAGACATTTTCACATATAGCTTTACCCTCTGCAAAGTATCCAATACTTGTTTTACATGCCTTACATGTTCATCCCAAGTCCCGCTGAAAACAAGAATGTTGTCTAAATATACAATCACAAAGTCATCTAGGAAAGGTCTAAATACATCATTCATCACACGCATGAAAGTTGCTTGAGCATTACAAAGCCCAAACTCCATAACTAACGATTCAAACAATCCTTGTTTGGTTTTAAAGGCAGTCTTCCATGCATCATGTTCTGCAACCTTGATTTTGGGATATCCATTGTGCAAATACAACTTAGTGAAATAAACAACATTCTTTAACTGATCAAGTAAATCATCTATGCGAGGAAGAGGGTATTTATTTTTCACCATTATCTTATTTAAATCCCGGTAATCGACACACATTCGCCATGTGCCATCTTTCTTTGGCACCATCACGATCGGAGAACCACAAGGAGATGAATTAGGCCTGATGACCCCTTGATCCAATAAGCCTTGTACCTGCTTCTTGATCTCTGTCATCTCCACAATTGACATCCTGTACATTCCCACATTAGGCAAAGGAGAATCATGTTGCAGATGTATCTCATGTTGGATTTCCCTCTTAGGAGGTAATCCATATGGTTCCTGAAAAATATCATCATACTTAGAAATAATATCAATTAATTCATTTTTATGAGATGGATCACATCCCTAGAAAGCGTCAGATATCCCGATATCTTTCTCTTTGACGACCATGAGTACATATCTCTTATTAGTGGTTATGAGTCTTTTCATTTTCTCTGCACTAACAAGTGTCGTATTCACCCTCAAGCTGTGAGCTCTAACAATATATTCCACTCCCCCTTTTGTAAGGTGGTATTTGTTCTCATGACGAAAGAAGATTGTTTTTCTATCATAAAGATACGAACTTCCCAACACTATGCCACATATATCAAGATGTAAAACATCCAAATCTACTTCATCAATCAACTTTGAAGCAATAGAAAATATAACCCTACATTGTTTGGTGACATTAAGTTTTTCTTTGTCACATATGTTACATATCAACATTACTCACTTTGAAAAGTGTTGCAAGTGTCGCATGTTGTTCACAAGTGTCGCAAATGTCAAGCAAAGCATACTGGCATGATGACGACACTAAGGAGACACTTAGAATACCTCAAACACATGATTTGTAGGAAGAGGGATGGTTAACTGAAGTCAGGTATCTCTTGCCACCTGAAAGGAGCTTTCAAACTAAGGTTTTAAGAGAGAGCGCTCCCCTATATCACCCTTAGGAGCACTAGCGCTCCCCTACAAGGTGTTAGGGAGCATTATAACACCAAACTACCCCTTTGAAGGAGTGCTATAGATTTTTAGAGCGTTGGCGCCCCCCTTGAGCTTACTAGGTAGCGCTATAGTGCCCTGATGCCCCTTTTGAGGGAGCGTTGTCTAATTTGGGTAGCAGTTGATCAGTTGAGGAGAATAAGGGGAAGATCTTTCAAGTTTGGAAGGTAGTTTCATTCGAATTCATGGTTCAACCATGATCTTAGGAGAAGATCCTTGATCTAAGGAAGGATATCCTCAACTTACCCTAAATATACCTCAAGAGGTTAGGCCTCTCTGAACCTATATAAGCAGGCTCTATCATGGTGAAGAGGGGGAAGAATTTCAAGCATGAAACATATGATCTCATAGGAAACACACAGTGGACTGGAGGAGAGTAATCAGTGAAGTTGATGTCATCCGAGTCGTGGATCTTTTGAGCAAGGGTTAGACAAAGGGGACTTGACGAAGTTGTCGCATTCGCATCTACGGTTGTAAGTTACTTCTGTCATTGTTCTCATCAATATGACATGCTTGGCCTGTTTCTTTCTAGTTTGTGTTTGATATTACATGAACTTGTCACTGATAGATAGATATATTTTCAAGCTAATATCAATAAAGTAGGAAGTGGTCGTACTATTGTTTGTCTACAGGTCTCATCGAGGAGAGAAAGATCAGAGCTCAAGTCGGAGCGTCCAGGGAAAAACGCCGGTAAAAGGTACTTCTTTTCTCCTTCCTCCTCATGCATTAGTTTGTATAGATCTGAAAGGAAGTCAGTGTCCATGTTAAGTGTCTTCTATATTAAGAGCTAAGAGTCTATCTCTCAAGAGGAGATCTACCTGTCCGCAGGGAGATTTTCCTTCAACAGAAACTGGCGACCATACTGGGGAGCCTTGAATTGAAACTTTTCGGTTTTGATTTCTCCTCATAGACCTTGTCTTACCCCTTTATTTTTTTCACACTTGGTTCACCCCTTTTTGATTGATTGCATGAGTTGATTGACTCCCTACCCCATCACACTCAACTTGATTGCCAAGACTAGACTGGAATTGTGGATTTTCAGACATTTTTATGAGCTTTTCAAGCCTGGTGCCCCTGTGGCTGTGTTAACATAGTGCCAGTTCTCCCTGGGTGTCTTAGACAGAGCGTTATAACACTTGGTGCCCTCTACACCAGAGCATTGGCCCTCTTTTGGCCAAAAACCTTTCCAGGAATTGCTTGTTTCAGGGTCTAGTCTCTGTGTTTTGCTTGCTGAGCCTCTCTGTGAGTCAATGCTTCTTCCCATTCAACTGTGACATCCTTCCTTCTGAGGAACAAATGCCTTGCTATTTAGATTTTGTAGCCTTCTTCGTTATTTTTGAGTTTTTCTATTGTTTGGAGTTTGAAACCAATGCATTTTTTTTTCTCTCCTTTTTGGCTGAGCGAGAAACTCTGGTGAAGGACATCAGAAATCTACAAATCTCTTCATTTGGTTTTAGTTGAGTTCATTGTTCTTCAACATTTCTTTTGGTGTGAAGTTCTTGATTTTCTTTGTTTTCTTTTCTTTTGCTTCTTGTTTTGGATCAGAACAAGAGGGTGTATTGTTTGTATGAAACCTACTTATGTTTGTCTGAGTTTCCTTGATCCAAAAGGATAATTGGCAGGAGAAGTGTTATTTTGAATTAATCATTATTCGCACACAAACAATAAAGAGACATCTTCATGATTGATTTTGCATATTAGAAGACATTTCTAAAAAGTTTTAGCACCACATCGGATTTGATTGAAGAAAATTTGTTTGAGGTCATTCCTTATTAGTGCTTGTTAGTGAAAAGAACTCTCTCTCTCTCCCTTAAATAGATGTTCATCAAAAAGAAATGACTGCTTATCATCTTTGATGCATTTTGGGGGATTGAGTCATCATTCCATCTGTTTCACTTCCATGCACCCCTTTTTGAGTAAAGAACAACTATAAAATGAACGCTAATTAAAAAATATCTAGAACATTTTCTCTTCTAGGATCCTCCACCAACAGTAGACTAGGATTAGTACTTTGGATTAGGTTGCGAGCATAACTCTCCAAAGTTTCCAAAACAAACATTAGCATCCTGAGTTAGGGAGAGTCAAATCCAATTGTCGTATAAGTCTGCCTGGGATCCCCCTCTCACACAGGGGTTACACATGAGGTCGCACTCGGGAAAGCTACGGAGAATATCCCTCCGTGGTTTGACTGATTGTAGTGGTCAGATCATATTATGGGGATTGCTTAAAGGTATACCCACAATGTTGAGTGGAAGCCTTTCAAGTTGATTTCGGGCTAGATACCCTGCCCGTACGTTCGGACCGGACTGTCAATTGTACCCGCCCAGGGGCTAACTGCGAATTGGTAACCTTAGTGGCCATAATCTTTAGGGTCTTACACAAGGTGACAGTGAAGGGAAGCCTCACTATACCTGGAGTAGACATTGGTCAAACTCACTCGGGCTCCCCTAGGGAAATTTCGGGCTCCTTAGAGGGTAAATCCACAATTACTGCGTGGAAGCTTGCACTAGGGTGAAAGTCCATTAAGCAGGTCATCATTGTAAATATTCCACCATATCCCCACCCCTTCTTGACTTGATCACGCGACATTGGATTTCATCACCAACTAGTACAGTCATTGAGAGAAGGCTTTGTTTGCTTGGTTGTGATTCCTAGATTCTATTAGCGTATGTTGTTTCTTTTCAGTAGTTGGCCATAGATTTTTTTCGCCAACTCTTTTATGCCAACATCGACCCTCCATGCCGTTCTTGGAGGCTACAGGGACTTCCTCCAGAAAAAATGGAAGGGAATACCCCTTTACCCCCTCATTCTATGGAGGAATCTCCTCAACAGAGCGAGGTTCACGACACTATAACCTCCCAAGAAGAAGTTCCCACCTCTTTAGAGAATTTTTGAATTGTTTCAGAGTCTCTGGAGGCTTTCCGCATTCTGGAGGGATATCAGCGACGTGTTCTCCAGCTGAATTCAGTCGGTGAATTTGTCGTCGTCAATCCTTCTGACATTCTGACTGGGCCTCATTCAAACCCTTTAGTCGATGACCCCTTTTGGACCGCACACATTGTTCGAAGTCCACCGCGCATGGTGCGGGATATTTATGGAACAGGAATAGGTGTCGATGCGCCTATCACCTACATTGTACCCTTAAACCATTTTACCGGTACTACCATTTTTTCAGCTACATCGTTCGTTGATCCGAACACATCATCTGTTGGTCCAAGGTCCACTTTTTCTCTCCAGATGGCTCACTCTACAATGGTTCCTCACGTGCCGACTATTCCCGCCGGTAATGCGGTGGTCATCCAAGCTGCAATTGGCACACCAATAACACCTAGACCTTCATCATCACTCCCTTTTGGGTACAGAGCACTGAATTCTTCCACTACCACTACTACCCAAGTTATGTCGGGAAGTTCCATACCTATACAACAACCCGGAGGAATCGGTCTTGGTGGTCTCAATCCGTTAAGTGGCACTGGTCATTCATTTACGTCTGGTTCTCAAATTCTGGTAACTCTACCTCAAGTTGGGGGGTATCCTCCCACCGGAGGACAACTTCCATTTGGAGGGCACCCTCACGCTGGGGGGAAGCCTCAATCCGGAGCCTACCATCAACCGTATGGACAAAATGCGTCTACCACACCTAATCCGTGGAACATCCCTTTTCCATGAAACCCATAGTTCTCGGGGGGACACAATCCTCAAGCTCCACAACAACCTCTTCCCCCCCAAGGGACCCATCTATATCCTCCTTATGGACAAACACCGAATCCGACTTATAATCCTCAAAACCCATCCGGTTATCCTCCTCTCACACATGTTTCCCAAAACACCTCAAATCCTATGTACCCTGGTCAACACCAACCTTACACAAGAGGGCCCACTGGTTACAATTATCCGCATAACCTAGTGTATGGTCCTACTGGTGTCCCTATGCCACACCAGTATTATCCACAGGTTAACTTCCAACTACCTTTCCTATCAACTCTGTACCTTCCAGACTTGTCTCGGTTAATGAATGATCCTATTTTTCATTCTCCGGTTTGGCCAGCTATTCCAGTTAAACTTCCTTCTGATATTCCAAAATTCGACGAAAAGTCTGTAGAAGACCCAAACAACAACGTGATGACTTTCCATTTGTGGTGTTCATCCAACTCCCTCATGGACGATTCTATACGTTTGCATCTTTTCCAACGAATGCTTACGAGTTTTTCAGCAACGTGGTATATTGAACTACCATGCACTTCTTTTCACGATTTCAACTCCCTTGCCATGTCCTTCCTCACACACTTCCAACTACCCATTCGATATGAGATAGGTACTGAACTATTGACCTCCCTTCGTCAGACAACCTCCGTACATATCTCTGATCATATTCATGAATGGAGACGACAACGAAGGCTAATCAAAGCGGTCGTTCCTGACCAATTATTAATGGAATGGTTCACCAAATCCCTGTTACCCCAGATCGCTCGTGATGTTACTATGGGTGGTGTAGTTACCGAGGAAGAAGCTATTGCTCGCGCTCAATACTTAGATTTAGTTTATTCACAATCTGGTACTTTGTACGAGTTTATACCAAATGCTACATGTTCCACTAATGATCCATCCAAACCATCATCTACCTCGCACGTGGATGGAGTCATTGGCTCTGTCAAAACCCAATCTAGTTCCCAGTCAACTGGAACAACCCAACGGCCTTCTTCAACGTCTGCTCCCAATTCGAATGCACCCTCTTCTACCTCCCCTCAAACTTAGGTCTCTGAGGTGAATGCGATCCAATCGACCCCTTCACAATAACCTGGGGGCAAGAAGAAAGCAAGAAATAAACCAAAGAAAAACAACAACAACGAACAACCAAAAAACCAACCACAAACCCTAGATGTCGGAAAACAACCACAACAGAAACAGAAATTCCCATGTCTCATTTGTGGTGACGATCACTACACTTGAGACTATCCACATCGCGATGAAGTGGCCAAGATTTTTAAGGGAAATTCACAACCCATTGTGCTTACCCAACCTTTTCCACAGCAGCAATCTTTGGTTGCTCAAACCCCCACTCCAGGGGACAGTTCCAACCAATCCCATGATGAGGCCTCGACAAGTGCCCACATTTACATGTTTAATAGGATTAATCTGACCACTCGCACTACGACATATGACACACTGATTAAACCTGATAAGGCAAAGCCCGCTAATGGTTCCTTACCGGGCCCATTACCATCTTTCGTTAGGCCTCCATATGCTAGCCCTCTGTCTAGGCCACTTCATATTGAGAAACCTTCATTTGACTCCATTTTACGCCCTCCTAAGAGCACTATCCGAAAATCTACCTTTAATCCTAGTTCACGGGCTACCCAAAACTACAACATTGTTGAAGATTTGGCTCAAGCACCATGTGCTATGTCTGCTTTGGAAGTTCTACAACAAAGTCCCAAACAACGTCTAACACTCTTAGCTACCATCGATGCTTTCAATCCTGAGTCATCAAATAACCTCACGTTTAATCTGGATGATCATCAACCTTGACTCTCTCACCAACTAGCTTTTCAGATTGATGTTGTTGTTCACAATCAACAAATCCACTGAACTATCTTGGATGAGGGATCCTCTACTTGTGTCATGTCTTTATCTTGTTGGAAAGGCTTAAAATCACCTGTCCTTAAAAAATCCCCTACGATGTTACGTTCTTTCGATGGGTGAGGTTTTCATCCTCACAGACTGTTACAATCCTTAGTCGTTCAGTTGGGCGAAAAAACTGTTACCGTTGATGTCGAGGTGGTCGATGCCCCCCTCGATTACAACCTACTACTTGGCAGAAGTTGGTTCTATGCTACGACTGTCGTTGCCTCATCGGTGTTTCGATGTGTACAATTCCCCCATCAAGGCAAAATTGTCACTATCGATCAACTAGATTTTTGTACATCCGACGCTCGTGCCCCTGTCACCAACAACATTCCTTTTTTGGGAGACCACCCAGTTGCATATGAAAGTGTTAGTGTTGGATTATTGAAAGATTATAGCCTTATGGGTACCTTCCCTACACCACTTCCACCCACCACACATCATATTTCCACTGTCAATATGATTTCGACTATGGCTTATGAATCTTTGGAATCATCTGACCCTTGGATTGTACCTAGTCCTTTGGAATTCGATGTGCTCAGTGACACCATGCCACTTAGACCATCCGAGGCCGCATACGTGGCTATTCAATCTGCCTCTCCCTCTCTGAAAAACCCACATTTATTGGCACCTGATGCCTACTCGATGACTTCATGGCTGGATTCCCTATCATCTGCAATCGATTACATTTCCCAAATTTTCCCTTTTGATAAATCTATAATGGAAATGCTTAGTATTGATGACGTACCTTGGGATGATAACTATCATCGATCCTCTTTTCTTCCACCTTTGGAAGAAATTCACAAAGACATACACTCTGTCTTCCCTCCTGATGTTACCAATGCTCCGCAATCTCCCATCCTCACACAAGTTACTCTTTCTAAGGGGAATATGGGTAATATATCTACTATGATTGTTATCGATATTTCGATCAAAGAGGGCATTGTGGAAAACATTAACCTTGGTAATAATTGCACACCTAAAGAAGTGGTCTCTTACACCACTCTGTTTAAATAATTTTGCGATGTCTTCGCTTGGAGCTACGAGGAAATGCCAGGGATCGACCCTTCGATCATCGTGCATGAAATAAAGACTTACCCTGGTACAAAACCCGTTCGACAGAAACTCCTCCCGGTTCATCCCAAGAAAATTGCAGCTATAAAGGTAGAAGTTGAGAAACTTTTAAAATCTAGATTTATCTATCCTGTCCCTTTGACCGAATGGGTCTCCAACCTTGTTCTGGTTGCCAACAAACAGGGGACCATCCGTGTCTGTGTTGACTATCGGGATCTCAATAAATCTTGTCCAAAGGACAACTACCCTACACCCTTCATCGACCAAATCATTGATAATTGCGTTGGGAGCATAATCTTCTCTTTCATGGATGGTTTCTCCGGGTATAACCAGATTGAAATTTTACCTGCTGATCAACATAAGACCGCCTTTATCTACCCATGGGGAACTTTCGCATATTGAAAGCTACCTTTTGGTCTCAAAAATGTTGGTGCTACTTTCCAGTGGGCCATGTCATACGCTTTCCATGATATCAAGCATATTGCAGAACCTTACCTCAACAACTTACCCGCCCACTTATCCAATCGATCAGATCATGTTGATCACTTACAGGCTATTTTTCTTCAATGTTGATTCTACCGTATCTGCTTGAACCCATATAAGTGCATTTTTGTTGTCGAATCTGGTCGACTCCTCAGTTTTGTTGTCTCTAAATATGGGATTTGAGTGGATCCCTTAAATATTAAGGCTATTCTAGCCTTACCTCCACCTACTAATCTAACCCAACTCCAAAGTTTGCAAGGAAAAGAAAACTTCCTTCGTCGTTTCATTTGTAACTACGCTGAGATAACTAAAGGATTCATGTGGTTGCTGCAGAAAAACACCCCTTTCATCTGGGATGACATCGCTCAACGGTCATTTGATGCTCTCAAGCATGCCCTAACCCATGCACCTTTGTTGCATCCTCCAGAGTATACAAAGGACTACATCCTTTACTTAGTTGCCTCCACTTCCACTATTGCAATGGTGTTAGTTCAGGAGGACCCCAATGGTGAGGAACATGTGATATATTACTTGAGCAAGAGTCTATCTGGGCCTAAACTCCGATATTCACAAGTAGAGAAACTGGCTCTGGCAGCCGTAATCACTGTCCATAGATTTCTCCATTACATCTTACTACGCACCACCACTGTGATTGCGGAATCAAACCCCATGTACCACATCCTAACATGTCAAGTGCTCAGGGGAAAATACTCTAAATGGATTGTCATCCTTCAGGAATTCGATCTTGAATTTACGAAGTCCAAAGCCAAAAATTCCCTGGTGTTTGCGGAGCTCATCTGCGATCTCCCCCATGCTGATGAAGACATCGAACCTAGAGATTCTCTCCCTGACGAAACTATTTTCCTCATTAGCACATTTGATCCTTGGTACGGAGACATCCTCCTTTACCTCCCAACCCAACGCTTTCAGCCTAACACTTCCCGTGAAGAGTGTCGACGTATTCTCCACCATTCTTGTCGTTATATTATCATCGAAGACACCTTGTATCGCCATGGTATTGATACTATCCTTCGACGATGTTTGATTCATGCAGAGGTTGAATGCGTCCTGAACGACTGTCACCTTGGATCCTGTGGTGGTCACCTTTCAGGGATGGCCACAGCCCAAAAAAATCTACGTGCCGGCTATTTTTGGCCCTTGATTTTCAAAGATTGTATTGAGGCAGTAAAAAAATGCCCACCCTACCAAGTTTTCAACAAGGCATGCACCCACCCTACTATGTTGCATATTTTTATTGCCATCAGCCCCTTTGCAAAGTGGGGTATCGATTTCATGCAATGTAATCCTACCTCAGCCGGGGGGCACGGTTATATAATCGTCAACGTCGACTACTTTACAAAATGGGTTGAGGCTATTCCTGCCTTTCTGAACGATGGACGTACCGCAACTCTGTTTGTTTTTAACCACATCATAACTCATTTTTGTGTACCACGAGCCATTGTCACCGATCACGGTGCACACTTTAAGAACCATATGATGAGTAAATTGCATGCCAAGTTGGGTTTTCGCCATGAAAACTCATCCCCATACTATCCGCAGGCCAATGGACAAGTTGAGGCCATCAATAAGGTCCTCAAAACCATGATTCAATGCATGGTAGGGGAAAATAAGACATCCTGGCATCTACAACTTTTCTCGACTCTCTAGGCTTATTGTACTTCTGTGAAAACCACAACTGGATTTACTCCTTTCCAGTTGGTGTATGGCATCGAAGCCATTTTACCAATCGAGTGTGAGATTCCATCTTTGAAACTTAAAGTAAAACTCCTACCCCATACATCTGCCGAATAAGAACATTTCTTATATCTGACCAAACTGGACGAAACACGTCGTGATGCCGCTCTCGTTAATGAGGCACATCATAAACAGATAAAAAATCAATACGACAAATCCTTCCATCCTCGGAGTTTTGCAAAAGGAGACTTAGTCCTCGTCTATGACCAGGCTCATGACAAATTAGGGACAGGTAAGCTAGAACCTATGTGGCATGGCCCTTACATTGTGAAATGTGTTCTACACAGAGGTGCCTACGAGTTAGTCGATTATGATGGAATTTCCCTAGGGGATCCCCGGAACGGGCTTTACCTTAAAAAGTACTATTTCTAGATCACCTAGCATGTGTACATTGTACATTATTGTATTTTAGTTTGGTGTGTCTATTTATTTCGCATGATGAGTCTTTACCTTTGCCACTCATAATTGTGCCTTGTGTTTTCATGCACAGATGACATCTTCATTTCCTATCTTTGTCGGGTTTGTGGATGGCACTAGTCGACACACCCGGAACATTTCTTCGGCAGCATGGGTTATTTACCAATTTGACGAGGTGGTGAGTTCAGGAGGTATTTGCTTAGGACCAGTGACTAATAACATGGCAGAATATCATGTTGTCATTGAACTCTTCACCCAAGCCTCCTCCCTAGGTATCTCTCGTGTCATTGTTAACCTAGACTCCCAACTTGTGGTCTATCAACTCAATCGTATCTATGTTATTCGTAATCCTATCTTGCTATGTCTCCACCTACAAGTTCGTTGTCTTGAACGAATGTTTGATTATATTGAATACAGACATATTCCACGAGAACTCAACAATGTTTCAGATTCGTTAGCTAATTACATCATGGATCAGTATCTCACCCATAGATAAGATTTCATAAAGGAAAAAAAATTGTACATCACATGTAAATTAAAACACATCACATTAAAGGCATCATCATGTACAAATCATTTGGCACTGTAAAAACTCGGAACTGTATATATATAAATAGCGTGACTGAAAATGTTTTGATTACATCAAAAAAGTATTTAGAAGCAAAATTTTGGGTCTTTACACCCATACAACATCGTCTAACAAGTCATGCAAAATACACAATCACTAGAGAGACTCTAATCTCCCTACACTGCATTGCGCTGAGAGTAACATATTACTGCGTGCACTACGCGTCTCAGTAGAGAATTAACATTCTCTAGCACTCCGATAGTGTGCCTCTGCAGATGTAAAGGCACTTCTCTCCTCTGTAGAGGAGGAATGCCCATATTGAGGCCTTGAAGGTTTCTTTCAACCTCCCGGAGACCTATCACTGGTGCCCCCGGATCTGCGGCAACCGGAGCACCCCCACGACGTCCTGGTATCGGTATCTCAGTTGGGCGCACTGTTCCCTTATCTGCATGTTGAAAACAATACATCCATTAAAAACTCTTCTGCATACCCAAAATATATATATATATATATATATATATATATATATACATTAAAAAAACTTAAAAAACAAAAACTAGACAAGGTGTTTCTTAGTCTCTCACCTGACGCATCCCAATCTTCCCCCGCGGGTAGAATCAAATCCATTCTCCCGTGAAAGTCCACCTCGGCATACAAGAAGTCTTCTATCCAAATATATTGGCGTCTTAGCCGAGCAAAGAAGTCACCGGTGAAACAGAACTCTGACTCTGCCACTAGTCTCGGAGACAGACTAGTCCACCATTCCATCCATGGTTCTTCCACTGGTCGTATTGCCAGTGCTATCTGAGGCTGCATCAGGGGGATGCCCTCTAAGAAAAATGAGACCAAGAAAGAGCTGTATTCGGACTGTTTATGTCCCATCCTACATTGCGAAACCTGTTCCTTCACATTATGAAGGAACCCTGCACTCTAGTTAAATAGTGTTGGCTCCAAACACTGTACGCCATAAGCTACTTGTGATCTCAACGCCAGATGTGCACTAATGCTTCCCGTCACACTCGTGATGGAAAACAAAATAGATCGAAGGGGTAACTCTCTGATATCCTTGATTGGGATTCTACCCCCCACCAATCTTGCTCCTGGGACACAATGGCGTGCCAGATACATGCCTACTTGCTCAGGAAGCGCCCTATGTCTGGAAAAATATATAGGAACCCATCTTTTTGAGAGGCCAGTCAAGAAATATGCGTCTTCCAACTTGATGGTTAGAAGTTGTGTTTCGATCCGGAACCCTTGCTCCGCGACATCCCACAAGATGATTATGTGATCAAGCAGAAGAATCTCCTTCTTCATCTTTTGCAATTTGAAGAATTTCAGTAGGCCACAAGCTCTCAACGCGACCCGCGTGCGAGGACTCCACAAAGCAGCCAAATCATCAAGCTCATGCTCTCGTTCTTTCCACTCGATCATGGTCGCCCAAATCACCTACAAACAAAAAAACAAAGAATTTCATTATTCAATTTTTCAGCAATTTCTTAAGCAATTTAAAAACTTGAAATCTAATGCCCACATTGTTCAAAAAGGACCACGCCCTCTTTTCATTACTCAATAATCCATACGCAGCAATAAAACATTTCAAATTAAAACAATTTCCATCAATGGCTGCATGGACATATGTTTGAGTTTTTTTTATGGATTCTTTAACAAAAACGACCCACCCACCCAAGTGTCAAGGTGTTGGCATCTTTGCTATCACCTTCTAAACACGTTTTTGCAAAAGAATGTATTTTTCCCATCGTTTTCTATACAGGCCAATTTGATCTTTTTGGAGTGACTTAGGGATTCATTTTTTAATTTAAATACTGCTATGAAAATGAATATTAAACCATGTAATTGAAATAAGGGGAGATGAAGATCTACCTGGTCCAAACGGCAAGAGAAATGGTCAACCGTAGCTCCGGTAACAAGAAAAACAAGATCCACCTCCAAAGTAAGAATCTCCACTGCTACAAATCCTTATGCTAAATGAAATGGTAAATGAAGATTTTCCTTGTATTACTATTTATAAATTTCCATTTTTTATAAGGTATAGTTATTTATGGGTTTCTCTGAAAATATAATGGCTTCACTAAACCAATGGATTGCAGTTTTGACACCACAGGTTTCCAAGAAGTTCTGATCGTTTGTTTACCTTGTCACATCCATGAGCATAGTCTTAGTTCATTTTCAATCTCGAGAATATGAGAACGCACCGAGTAGACTTTTATCTCTTTTTTGGACCCGCATGGACACACGAAAAAGGAACCCCCTGGAGTCATCTTTAAACTCTTTTCAGACTCTCTAAATATGAAAAGATCATCGAGTGATCTTGCTTCCTTTCACACTCGTTAAAAGGTT
>ML830540.1:0-10416 GCA_009831015.1 Picea engelmannii | reverse complement strand
CTATCACCTTCTAAACACGTTTTTGCAAAAGAATGTATTTTTCCCATCGTTTTCTATACAGGCCAATTTGATCTTTTTGGAGTGACTTAGGGATTCATTTTTTAATTTAAATACTGCTATGAAAATGAATATTAAACCATGTAATTGAAATAAGGGGAGATGAAGATCTACCTGGTCCAAACGGCAAGAGAAATGGTCAACCGTAGCTCCGGTAACAAGAAAAACAAGATCCACCTCCAAAGTAAGAATCTCCACTGCTACAAATCCTTATGCTAAATGAAATGGTAAATGAAGATTTTCCTTGTATTACTATTTATAAATTTCCATTTTTTATAAGGTATAGTTATTTATGGGTTTCTCTGAAAATATAATGGCTTCACTAAACCAATGGATTGCAGTTTTGACACCACAGGTTTCCAAGAAGTTCTGATCGTTTGTTTACCTTGTCACATCCATGAGCATAGTCTTAGTTCATTTTCAATCTCGAGAATATGAGAACGCACCGAGTAGACTTTTATCTCTTTTTTGGACCCGCATGGACACACGAAAAAGGAACCCCCTGGAGTCATCTTTAAACTCTTTTCAGACTCTCTAAATATGAAAAGATCATCGAGTGATCTTGCTTCCTTTCACACTCGTTAAAAGGTTTGAAAGGGCGTCTTTCGAGTGATAGTTTATCTCTTTTTCAGCCTCATGAAACTAAATGTACGAGAAAGGAAATGAGAGAGTTCTCTTTTAAGTGTTTTTCCAGACTCTATAATCATGAAAAACCTTCAAGTTTTCTGTCTTTGGACTCGCTAAAACGAACATCGACTGGCCCGTACGGGACCGAACCCTTACTTCTTCCAGTTCGTTAAACAAAGGAAGAGGAACTTACCGAAGGTGAGTTATATCGAGCATGTGTTATCCTCCTCGAGCTCGTTAAATCAAAAAGAGGTACTCGTCTATCTGGATGAGGGAAAATTTGAAAGAAGCAAGCCAAGCAGTTTCTTGAGAACATTACCAAGTAATTCTTAGAGTCGCCCTTGAACATGGCACTTTGTCCTTTGTACGCATTATAATCCGCTAAACCTCTGCATTGATCCAATCCTTTGAGTGTATTTCACTCCTTTGGGTCACCTGACGTAAGTCACAGCATCCACTGCATCATCAAGTTTTGGTCCATGTCATGTTTCTGTTTTCGTGCCTCAGTGTTCAAGGGAAGTATCTCCCTCTAGAAGCAGCCATCACAAATATCTTGTCTCAAAACCCGTGTCAGTCCATGTTCATTTGATCTACCAATTACATATCCATGTCCATTTCATGTCGTTGATGGGGGATACATTAAGGTCCTCCTTCGACGAGCCTATTCCTATCGACTTCAACGCATTATCCGGGAATTAGGCTTAGAAACTAGTTAGTACTTTGGGACCTGCATGCCTCAATGGCAGGCCTCCTCACATTCGATAGTGGGTTTACATCATTGACCTCTAATCAAATGATTCCATGGATGTTCGACTTCAGCCCATCCATTCACATTCGTTGGAATGTACTAGGGTACCTTGGGAATCATTGACATTAATGGTGATCTCCCTCGCGCTTGTTAACGGTTTCCATCATTGACCGGTAATCAAGTGGTTTCTGCCATGTTCGACATCAGGACATCTATTCACATGGTTAGATTCATACCACATTGGGATCGGTAAGAAGACCCTGGGTTGAGTGATCACTTTGATATATGCTTTGCCCAGGTTGCGAAGGAATTTCTCTTGGACAAATGATACATACATTGTTACATAGATCCACTTTGTATTGGTCATGGCTATGTCTTGTCATCTCGTAGATCCACTGTGTATTCTTTGTGGCTATGATCAGTTCAGGTCATGTATAGATCCACAATGTATCCTCGGTGGCTATACCCTTTTTATCAATACTATTATGGATCCGCAGTGTATTTTATGGCAGCCATATCTTACAAGTCTTGATCACCCAAGCATAGGTATGCCTGCCTTGGGTTTTGAAAAGTGTCATAATATTTGTTGGGTGTTTGTGTGCAGCTTCTATCAGGTTCTCCGAGTATATACCCTTGCTTGAAAGTCTACAAAGCATTTCAGTTATCAGTTCTCATCTTCTAACTTCATACTTTGAGGGGCAATCTGTTACACATCAACATTACTCGCTTTGATAAGTGTCGTAAGTGTCGCATGTTGTTCACAAGTGTCGCAAATGTCAAGAAAATCATATTGACATGATGACGACACTAAGGAGACACTTAGAATACCTCAAACACCTGATTTGGAGGAAGAGGGATGGTTAACTGAAGTCAGGTATCTCTTGCCACCTAAAAGGAGCTTTCAAACTAAGGTTTTAAGAGAGAGCGCTCCCCTATATCACCCTTAGGAGCACTAGCGCTCCCCTATAAGGTGTTAGGGAGTGTTATAACACCAAATTTCCCCTTTGAAGGAACTCTATATATTTTTAGAGCGTTGGCGCCCCCCCTGAGCTTACTAGGGAGCGCTATAGCGCCCTGATGCCCCTTTTGAGGGAGCGTTGTCTAATATGGGTATCAGTTGATCTGTTGAGGAGAATAAGGGGAAGATCTTTCAAGTTTGGAAGGCACTTGCATTCGAATTCCTGGTTCAACCATGATCTTAGGAGAAGATCCCTGATCTAAGGAAGGAATTCCTCAACTTACCCTAAAGATACCTCAAGAGGTTAGGCCTCTCTGAATCTATATAAGCAGGCTCTATCATGGTGAAGAGGGGGAAGAATTGCAAGCATGAAACCTATGATCTCATAGGAAACACATAGTGAAAAGGAGGAGAGTAATCAGTGAAGTTGTTGTCATCTGGGTCGTGGATATTTTGAGCAAGGGTTAGACAAAGGGGACTTGACGAAGATGTCACATTCGCATCTACAGTTGTAAGTTACTTCTGTCGTTGTTCTCATCAATATGACACGCTTGGTTTGTTTATTTCTAGTTTTTGTTTGATATTTCATGAACTTTTCACTGATAGATAGATCTATTTTCAAGTTAATATCAATAGAGTAGGAAGTGGTCGTACTATCGTTTGTCTACAGGGCTCATCGAGGAGCGAAATATCGGAGCTCAACTCGGAGTGTGCAGGGACAAACATCAGTAAAAGGTACTTATTTTCTCCTTCCTCCTCATGCATTAGTTCGTATAGATCTGAAAGGAAGTCAGTGTCCAAGTTAAGCGTCTTATGTCTTAAGAGTTAAGAGTCTATCTCTCAAGAGGAGATCTACCTGTCTGTAGGGAGATTTTCCTTCAACAACATACCCAACCAAGAGGGTAAGGCTTTGGATGTGGTTTTGTTACAAGACCCATCTTCTTGACAGGTGCTTCAGATATTAAGTTTACTTGGGAACCTAGATCAAATAGTGTATCTATCTTAGAATGTTCAGATACAACTCATATATGAAATAACTCATTCCTCTTTCGTTCATCACTATGAGATTCATCACTGGAAATTGAACTAGCATGAAGAGAATATTTACCTTGTACTCCAGTTGTTCTGATCTTTCCTTCATCCCCTGATTCGGAACGATATGATGGATAGTTTTGTGCAAATCCTTTGGCGGCTACCAACAGGCGACGCATCTTCCTCGAACGGAGGCACCTCCCCCTTCAAGGTACAAATCAACTTTGATATCTTTATATTTAAACGTCAGATAGATGCAGATGTATACAAATGGTTGAATCTACTAGAAGGATATTTCTTTGTCCAAAACTTTTCGAATAGAAATGATCCAAGATATTTTCGTCAAGTGACTTATTAAAGAACTGTATTAAATGAGCATAAACAAGAGTACACCATAAAGAAGGAAAATCTCAAAATGAAAGAGACATAATCATTCAATATGAACACAAAGAACTTGATAACGAATTTCTTCCATGGTGGTCTACGTCTCCAGGTCCTGCTCTCAAATGGGTAAGTATTTTTATTAACTCCACAAAAGAATTGGGCAAAATACATAATTATACCTCATTTTGGAGTTAATCCATAGAATCTTCACTCAGATCAGAAAACTATCACCACCACTGTGTTTTTGGCATCGTTTTACCTAAAAATAATTGTCTCCATGCCTCAATCTGAGTCTGGCACTTTCGGACCCAAAAAAAGTCTCACCTCGATTCTCATGCCTCTGTCTCGAAATTCGAGCCTCTTTTGTATGGGCACTCCCTTGGTTCTCCTCCTAACTTATACAAATTTATCATCAAGGGTTGTTCTAACTTGTAATGAGAAATCCCCCTATACATGAGAGATGAGCCCCCTTTTTATAACCTAAAAGGTGCATCTTTACATAACAAAATAACTAATTACAACCCCTTTTTAGAAATCCACTTGGATAAGATTGTTTAGCATCTTGGCCATTCGTTCCAATAGTATGGAATGGTTTGTTTGAGCCATTGTTTAAATATGGAATATATAAAACAAATATTATAAACAAACCCCATTAAAATTTTTGCACATACCAGCCATTGGATGGGTGCCACGTTGCAGCCCATGACTGGGCCACGTGGCACCATATAATTGGGCCACCAAAACTGCCACTTTTCACAATATGATTTGCCCATGAAGTTGACATGTGTCATCACCTAGCTTTCCCACGTGTTTTCATCCTTTCCATGTCATCTTGCCAACTCATTTGTGCCACGTGTCACCCTTGCAATGGTGCCTTTCTGACCAAGTTTGACTGAACTTTGACCACTTATAACTTTTGATACGTAACTCTGTTTGACAAGTCGTTTGCACCGTTAGAAATCTTGCGATGCGCTCTTCACGACTGTTCCCTTTTCACTATTTTTTAGGAATTTTTAATTTTTTTTCCCTTTCTTTGCCTACTGAAGCCATTCTGAGCGTTCGGATTTTCTTTTGTGAATTCTTAGTTGTCTTAACCTTCTCTGGATCATTTTTGGATCAATAAAAAAGATTACTTTTTCACTCTTCAAATCCATTCCCCATGTCAAATATTGGTGGGAAACCTTCTCTGAGCAAAAGGAAACAGAGGAACCCTCATTATTTACAATCGCAATCATCTGGATGTCCTTTAGGAATGTTATTAAGGAATAATACTACCATGTCTAAAGTTATGATGACATGTATACAAAATGGACCACACTGCGGCAGGAAAGAGACCAAGCAATGCCAGAGTTCACAAATATCTTCCATACCTTGCGCACCAAGTTGGGTATCAAAGATTTTGAGAGAAATTTGGTGCTCAAGTATCGCAGTGGTCTACATAAATACATCCAGGCTGAAATGGAGTTTCTGGGCATCTCGTCCCTGGGCATGACCTACTGATATGTCGTCAAAATTGAGCATAAGCTTAAACAAAAGACACGACAATTTGGGCCTGGGAACCCCTCACAACAAAAGCAAGGAAAGGGCAGCCCCAACCCGTAGAAAAAAGGATATAGCAAAGATAGACAGACATGGGAAAACCATTCCAAGCCAAAAGAAAATAAGGACAATGGAAAGTGAAAGAAAGATATCGAGAAGTGGTGCGACTTCCATAATATCCCCTAGCATAACACCATTGATTATCGCTCAATGCAGTTGTTGGTGGCTGAGATGAAAGCCTCTGAATCAGATGCAGAATCTGACTCTTAGTCAAAACTAGAAAGGTGGAGATAGATCATGGATGCAGAACCTAGTGATACCATTGCTACCACCAAGCTCCAACCCGGTGAGCCAGACGAGCCAGAGGAAGGTGAGCACCTTTTTCATTCACAGATGTGGGTGAAAGGCACCCCGCTGCACTTCATCATTGATAGTGGTAGCCAGAAGAACCTCATCTTAGTAGAGGTCTTCAAGCAGTTATCCCTGACAAAAAAGCCACACTCGCAACCCTACACCATTGGATGGATCCACCAAGGAATCAATCTCTACGTCATCCAGCAGTATCACCTGTCGTATGGCATCAAGCCCTTCAAAGACAAGGTATTGTGTGATGTTTCTCCTCTTGAATTTTGTAATGTTCTTTTGGGTGAACCTTATTTATGGAAATGTCATGTTGTATATGATTCTAAGCCTCGCAGTGTTATTATTACTTTGAATAGGAAATTATAAAGAATACCCGAGGTAGTCCCACCTAGTGATATTTCCTTTATCTCTTCCAAGCAATGCAGGAAGGTCGTATCTCAAACCCAAGAAGTTTGTATTTTTCGTGATTCTCTCTCAGAGTGAGAAAAATATCGCAGCCACATCCAAGGCCTACACAACCAACCTCTCCACGTAGCAGAATCAAGTGGATAAGGTCATAGAATAATACTAAGATATCTTCTCCTCGTCTATTGGGGTACCTCTACACTATCAGGTCAAGCATCCCAACAATATGACCCCCAGCGCACTGCTACCCAATGGGCCATTCTATCGTCACTCTATGTTAGAGAATGAGAAGATCAAGAAGAAGATCTAAGAACTTCTCCACAAGGGTCACATATGTCCCATCTCATCACCTTGTGGGAGCCCAATCATTCTGGTGCAAAAGAAAGATTGGACCTGGTGACTCTGCATTGATTACCGGTGCCTGAATAAAATCACAGTCAGGAACCGGTACTCAATTCCCCAAATCGACGAATTCCTTGATCAACGCATGGGAGACAAACACTTTAGTAAGATTGATCTGAATCCTAGCTACCACCAGGTCCCAACAAAACATACAGATGTATGGAAGACCGCCTTCATGTCAAAAGAAGGTCTTTTTGAATGGTTGGTCATGCCCTTTCATTTGAAAAATGATCCAACAACTTTCATGAGGATGATGTACAATATCCTGTGATATTTAACCAATACTTTTGTAGTGGTGTATCTGGATGACATCCTCATCTATAGAAAGACTTGGGGGGAACACTTGTAGCATATTCAGTAGGTTATGCACACCTTGCGGTAGCAGAAGCTATATTCCAACTTGGAAAAATGCTCCTTTGGCATGGACAGGGTCCATTACCTAAGCTACATCGTTGATCAATATGGTGTACATGTGGATTGATACGAATTTACGAGTGGAATGAACTGATAAATAGACTGAATACAATAAACACAAAGATATGAAGAACAACATAGTTATCCAGTGAATAGTATCTTCTATTGAATAAATGAAATAGGATTAAACTGTAAAATTGTAGAAATGAAACACTTGCTTGAATGGTGGTAGTTATCTCTGAGAAGAGATGTGGTTTCTATGCACATCTGTATGAGAAGAATGATTACAATGAGGCTCTACATGCCTTTTTGATATTACTAATGAATTCCAAAACCCTAGACATCCAAAAACCTAACCCTAGGAGGTGAAACGCCAAAAGTCATGTGGGCCCCTATGGGTAAGTTTGTACCTCAAATTCTTGGGGACATAACTTTTGCATACGACCTCTGTTTTAGGTGTGTGATAACCCATTGGAATTCATAGACCTACACATTAATCTGTCAAACTCTAACTCCATTTACATTTTCATTGTGGAGAGCCAAAAAAACATTTTTTAGGGCTCCAAAATGGCCCTAGAAGTACAGCAAGATGTACTAACATGGAACATACAAAATAAGTCAGATGGATTAGGTGACAGGCCACCAGTATCCACCTGGAAGATGAGTAGGGATTCATACAACCCCATAAGTGTATAAGCCATAATTAAAAGGAATTATAGAAGAACGTGTTGAACTAGAAATGGAAAAGAGGAGCTAGTTAAAATAGGTGGGTGGCCACTAATATCCATCTGGATCAATCCTCCCCCCTTAGGAAGTAATGGTCTCCATTGCGTTGAGTTCCCCCATCAGATGAGGAAACTTTTGTTGGATTCAACCCCTGGTGAGCCACTTTCCTTGGTGTAGGAGTTGCCATACCTTGACAACTCGATAAAGCTGGATCCTCTGCTGGTGAGTGCCCTTGGCCTATCTATCCACTATCTGATCAGTCGATGTCTATTCCATGCAGTCAGGTTTGAGCTCTATTGGTTTCAATTTTTATGTGATCTTTGAGGTGTCCAATAATGGTGTAAAATATGGTTGAAGGAGGTCCACATTGAACACTGGGTGGAGGCCAAGGAAGGGTGGAAATTTGAGCTCAAAATCATTGCTACCCACAGCCTTGGTGATAGTGTAAGGCCCATAGCGAAGTGAGTGGAGCTTTCGATGGGCCCCTGTGAGACGCTCCTTCTACAAATGTAACTAGACTTTGTCTCTAATATGAAACGGGTGCGGTACCTTTTGGTGATCATGGCACTGCTTGTACTTAACATTGGATTTCTGCAAAATATCCTCGACTTGTTGGTGGATGTGTTGAATCCGCTCAATGAATATGGTGGATTTTTGGGTCTCAAAATGAACATGGGAAGAGTCTGTCTATTTGGTGGCAAGAGGTAGTGCAACATCAATGGGACCCAAGGGTTGGAATCCCAGCCCCACCTAAAATGGGTTATGTCTGGTGGATCTATGGAGAGTCATGTTGTAACTGTGTTGAACATAGAGGAGACTCTCATCCCATGTACGTGGATGATTAGAGTTGTACATGCGAAGGATGTGCACAATCATATGATTGAAGACATTTGTTTAGTTGTCTCTTTGGGGGTGGGAAGCAGTGGATTTAGTGAGCTTGGTGTCCAACAGTGACCAAAGACTCAGCCAAAATGTGTTGAGGAACATGTTGTCCTGATCGAAGATGATGATATGTGGTATCTCAAAATAGACCCACACTCATTCGAAGAAGATCTTGGCAGTATCTTCCGCTATGATATTCTTCTTGCAGGCTATGAGGATGGCCATATTCAAAAACTGATCAACCACCACAAATACGCAGTCATTGCCTTGATGGTGGACAGAAGGCCAAACATGTAATCCATTAAAATGGACTCCCAAGGCTTCTCGGAAGTAGTAAGAGGGGTTTATAAGCCTCACTTCTTTATGGATGGCTTGGAAATGGCACAGGTAGTGCAAGATTTGATATACTTGCTGGCATCATGTCAAATTTTTGGCCAATAAAAATGTTTCTGAAGGACCGCGATTTTCTCCACACCAAAATGTCCTTCCATCCGACTGTAGTGGGATTCCCAAATCAGATTTTCATGCTCGCTTCAAGGAACACAAAGATGGCCTAAATCGCATAATAGTTCGTCATGAATGTGAAAATCGGTGACAGTCTCACTTATACCCAAGAGATGATAGGTGGTGGCAAAGTCCGGATCATGTTGATAAAGTTGGGGTCGATCAGATGCCTCGTGGCCATAAGAATGGAGCACAATAGTGAGTGCAGTCACGTAAGGTCGACTAAGGTAGTCAGTGACACAATTTTAGATCCATTTCTTACACTTTATGTTGAAATGGAAATGTTGCAGGTAGGTGGACCACTTCTGATGGTGGTTGTTCTACAATTTCCCTTGTGTCTATATGAACTACAGAAGCTTGTGATCAGTGTGGATAATCGTCTCCCTTCCCATAATGTAATGTTTCCTTTGAATATAAGCTTGTATGATGGAATAAATTTCCTTGTCATAGGTGGGGTATTTCCGGATAGTATATGAGACTGTCTAACTATGGTATGCCATCAGATGACCGTGTTGAGTGAGAAATGTGCCTACATCATAGTCAGATGCATCAGTCTCAATCTTGAACGGTTGTTGCAGATCGGACAAGGAGAGTATTGGAGCTGAGAACAAGTGATGCTTTAGATCATCAAATTATCGTTGTTGTTCCTTCCCCCACATGAAATTTTCCCTACCACGGTCCTCGGTCACCTGACTGAATGCCCATACAATATGGGAGAATCCCAACACGAACCGTCGGTAGAAGTTGGTTAGTCCCAAGAAGATCCGAAGCTCGATTAGTATGGTTCGGGCTTTCCAGTCATGAATGACTTGGATATTATCTGGATCAACATGTACCCCATGCTCATCAATAATGTAGACCAAGTATTGGACCCTGTTCATGCCAAAAGTGTTTTTTTCCAAGTTGCCATATAGCATTTTTCCAAGAGCATAGTTGATGAGCATGATGTACATGTGGATTGATGTGGATTTAGGAGTGCAACGAACTGATTAACAGACTGAATACAATAAACATGGAGATATGAAGAACAACACATATATTCAATGAAAAATATCTTCTATTGAATCAATGAAATAGTTTGAAACTGTAAAACTGCAGAACTGAAACAATTGCTCAAATGGTGGTAGTTATCTCTGAGAAGAGATAAGGCTGCTATGTGCATATGTTTGAGAAAAATGATTACAAGGAGGCTACAGAGGCCTTTTTGATATTACTCATGAATTCCAAAACCCTAGACATCCAAAATCTAACCATAGGATGTGAAACGCCAAAAGTCATGTGGGCCCCTATGGGTAAGTTGGTACCTCAACTTCTCGAGGTCATAAATTTTGCGTACAAACTCTGTTTTAGGCGCATGATAGCCTGTTGGAAAGGT
>ML830539.1:0-45329 GCA_009831015.1 Picea engelmannii | reverse complement strand
TTCGCTAATTAATAGAAAAATAATTCTACTTATTAAATATACAATGCCTAGATATATTTATATTTCTATTATATGTACAGTATTCACAAATTGCAAATTTTTAATCGAAAACCTGCGAAAATCATGTATGAATTGACAACAAAACTATTAATTTTGGATTTTTATAACTTTTATGAAAAAGAAATGAAACAATAGTTGTCTAACTAAGCAATAAAAATAGTAATATGTACTGTATATCTATCTAAACTACAGAGAATTCTCATATTAATTAAACTATTAAAATAAAATAACAAACTAACCTGAAATCATCATCTCCTACTTGTCTTGTACATAAACACCTGCGTTCACTGTTCGATGAAGGCCAACCAGCGCCAAATTTTCAATACTTCATGTAAACACGAGGCAATAACGCTTTTGAATGCTAACGACAGAACAGGTAAAGGATGCAGCAACAACAATTTTATAGTTTCCAAATAATCACATTAAGATAAATCCCACTGCAAAGATTTGTACGTAACTGCTCATTTAACAAAGAAGATTAACCTTCTATTCATTAAATTAAAACAAGATAATTGATGTAATGTAAAATGAGAGACATCAAATATGGACACAATTTAAATCGCATCACATCAACCTGTAACAAATTTTGATATCTAAAGTAGTCAATAATTTGATTACAAATTGAAATGAACAAAACTTGAAATAAAAGTATGATATATTGAAAGCTAAAGTCGTACAAACATCCACTTTCATTCCAGTCTAAATCATCAATCCATAGTCTCTACCTCCAAGCAGCGAAGGTTTGTTTACAAAAATAATAGATATATAAAGGCCACAAGATGAAAACATTCCTTGTGTAAATTATCAAAACTGTTTGCAAAAAATATGGGAACAATCTCCCAAATTCCTATTTCTATCTAAGACTAACTACCTAATCCAAAAATGTGTAAAAAGAACATGTTCAAATATGCCACTATCGATCCAATTCCTTTTGAAATTCGTGTGTACCTATAGATGCACAAAAATACACAATTTCAGATTGTGTTTAGTTGTAAAATCAACAAAAACTCAAATTTTATGACTAGCTACAGGATCTCACGATTCTGTAGCTAGTTATTATTTACAAACAGAATCATATTGTATCAATTCAGTCATAACAAAAATATATGCAATTTATCAAACAAATCGTTTATACTAATTCAAAGAAAACAAAATCATCTTGAAATCATTCTTGAAATACCATACCTTGGTTTCAGGGATTCGATCCGTTCAAGCTTTTTTTGAATTAACAATGGCAGTGGCCGCCTCTACATTTTTTAAAATGATAGAGCTTGTGGTTTTCTGCCTTTTATCATTAGCTTGCAGTCTATAATTTTCTTTGGTTAACACATTTACTTGAGCCTCCAAGGACTTGATTATGGATTGGAGCAAAGGAACATCTATATAATACCAGTCGAGCCAAGACTTGCATTCATTGCACTGTGGTTGATCAGGTCGTGTAATCACAGGTGAGGAATCTCTTAAATTACCAGGAGTTCCACTGTGGAGCTTGATCTCGGGGAAGTTGGGGTCATCTCTAAGGCACGGCGGGAGGTTCGATACGTAGTCATAGGGCTTGACTGAACAAAGGCCATGTGAGTATGGATACTCCTCGGTTAGAAACCGCTCGATTTTAGAATCTGAATCTTCACTCAATAAAATAGGTTTCTAGTCTTTGTTTTGTTTAGGCTTATTGCGAGCACACCTTGATACCCACTGCACATCTTTCTTACCCTTGCAATTGACATCGTTGTTACCCTTACCCTTTTTCTTTGCAGACCGGTTAACAGGCTTAGTACTATCTTTTAGACATGAGTCAGGCAGGGTGTCGGGTAGGTTATCGTTCAAGTAGGTCGAGGGTTCAACAATGGGTAAGAGTGTAGGAGGGGGCACAACAGGCCCGACAAGGGTTTCTGTGACCACGGTTTTATCAACTTGACCAATTTCAGGATTGGCAAAGCCATTCCTCAACAAGAAAGCTTCCCAACATTCGCCACTCAACCTCAAATGATGGACTATGACAATTTTAATTAAACAGTGGTGGAAGAGGCTGGAGTCGGCTTTTTCCCTCTTGTAATGTTTAGCCATTTTATACAAACTTCGAAGGAGGAAATGTGGCATATTCAAAGGAAAATCTATGAAACTCATGAGCAGTCGAAGGTGGTATAGGAAAATTAAATCGTATCTACCCTCGCATGTAATGAATTGCTTGATAATGGCCAATAAATCATGCCACCTAGATTTAAGGTCTTTAACCGGCATACCTTTGTCACAACTGTTGATTTTCCTTGAGGTAAATAGGAGCGGCCATGGTACTTCAACAACCTTAGAATTTTTAAACCATTTCTGCCCTTTGGCTGGCAGACCAGTGGCTGAGATTAGGAAATCCTCGTTCAATTCGAGTTGGATGTCCCCAACTTTGGCCCTACATCCATCGAATGTAAGTGCAAATTGTTGATCGATTGCGAGGTTGAAACCCTCAAACTTCTCAATAAAAAACCTCCACCCATTCCTCTCGAGGTCCTCTCGGGCATTATCAAACAAGAGCAAAGCTTGAACTTCGTTGGGTTCGATTCACACTACATGAGCCATAGAAAATAGCACAGGATCAACAGGGTAATCGGTGAGGGGGCTTGACAGGGTAGACACAGAACCATTTTCCCACAGCTTCCCCAAAACAAGCAAAGGCAGCCCGAAATGCAAGATAGAGCGTTAATGCTTATGCATGCGAGGGTGGTGGAGTAAATTGAAACCATGCAAAACTATCATGTCGGGTTGTACAATCGACGGTGCCTTGTAAAAATGTTTCATTCAAATCACAATAGTGTATATCAAAAGCATTGTAAACAACATATCAAATGGATTATCACGTAACCATTTGAAACCATGAAATACATAACCAAAACTCAATCTGAATGTTACATAAACAATAGCATTTGTATGATTTAAAAGAAACCAATATGTCGAACACTGCACCAACGATTTGATCCCAACATTAATGTGTTCAATAAAACCACTGCACCAAGGATTTGATCAAAGACACCAAAATATCATATAACCATTGCTAAATCGAAACCATATTGACAATGGTCAAATGCAAAGTGAGTGGAGGTTTGGTGTTTTGATAAATGTATGACCAGTAGTGAGTTGGAGGTAAAAGAGTTATGACCACATAAACAAAAATATTTATAACAATCCAAAAGATCATTTTAATGCAATCAACATGACTTCCAACTCTAGGTATTCACACTTGCAGTCATGAAAATGAAATGAAAAGCAGGTATGCGAGAGTGAAAGATAATAGTGTCGTTAAAAAAGTTGCGATGAGTATTGAGGGTTCAAAACCCTTGTGTAGGCAGCTTATAAGGAAAAGATAAGAATGAAAATGGCTACCAACAATGGCGACACACTGGTAGAAGTAGTTATCTCTGCCAAACGAACAAGTCCAGATTAGGATAACGAGAAAAACTCTAACTCAAAAACAACCAGAAAATTGTTTAAACATCATCATCAATCATAAAAAAAAATCGAATTCCAGATTGCTTGTTATTAAAAAGATGAAAACTGATGACAATCTAAACAAAAGCAAGTCACGATATTAAGGATAAAATCTCCAATACTGTTGACAAAGCCACTTCTTCCAGCAAGCGTCCATAGCCTCGACAGGGTTTCCATTTAACCCACTCTAATATCTGTATCCTGCCAAGAAGTTCCAGATCAGAATAAAGGACATTTTAAGCTGAAGAGATTCCATATTTGTAAATTTTCATATACCCGACATTACTTCGCTGCTAGTGGGCCTATTTAGTACCCTCGCAAATTTATCTTGACGTCATGCATGCATTTACCCACTGCCAGCAAACCTGTTCAGTATCCCGACAGGTTTACAAGCACTTCCCACAGCTCTTTAATGATTTATTTGGTTTTTATAGATATATAATTGAGTGGGGTGACGCTGAAAATTATGATATTTTGGACATATTTTAATAAATTACAGACCTTGAGAGAATTCTTTAACTGTCCTTCATTAAGACCTAGAGATGGTTTATTAATAAACCGACCTTCGAAGGCAGGGAGACATATTCTGAGTTGTTCCCTTAAGGAACAAGGACAGCGTAAGAAGAAAATGGATGATCGTAACAGGCTTCAATTACAGATTGGAATCAATAAACTCCTTTCAAACAACAGACTTAACATGGCTGTAAATTTCAAAAGAATATAACAATTAATGTTTAGACAAACTTTCAGCAGTCATTTTAGAGGAATTTTTTTTTTGTTCTCTTAGTCTGAACAGTTAATGATGCAGGTATATGTATTTCAAAAGTAAAAACTGATAAGCATAGGGAGAAATCAAAACCAAAACAGCAAAAGAAAAGCAAACAAAAGAAAAATATTTACACAGTGTACACAGGGTTGTCATTAAGAGAAATACCTTTTCAGAGCTTGGCCATTCACCGGATAGGTGTCTAGCTGTCCCTCTAAACTCTGTAATCTGAAAGAGCTGGGACCCAATTTCTTAGCAATTAAAAACGGTCCTAGCCATAAGTTCTGAAACTTCATATGCTCGCCCTTTCCCTCATGTGGTTTGTCCCATTTTAGGACAAGGTCACCTACTTCAAATTTTCTGTCAGAGGCAGAGTTGGAATCAAACCAGCTTTTAACCACAAGTTGATGTTTATCTAACTTTCGTTTTGCTTGAGCCCTTACCTCTTCTAGTTTTAATAATGCGTTAATTCGATTCTCCAAAGGCGGGCAGTCCTCTTCCTGTAATTTGTATGATAGTTGCGGTGAGGGAAGAAGAATATGTGGTGGCAGAATTGCTTCTCTGCCATAGATGAGAAAGAAGGGAGAGTTACCCACAGTAGTTTTTGGAGTTACTCTATCAGCCCAGATTGCGTTTAACAGTGCATTATGCCAATTTTTGTGATTTTTAGATACCGTTCTCTTGATGATTTTAATCAGATTCTTATTAGTTGATTCTGTCAATCCATTGCCTTGAGGGTAATAGCTGGCATAATATTTTAATTTAATTCCTTTTTCTAGAGCAAACTCACTCATCTCAAGAGATGAAAAATAGGAAGCGTTATCGAATACTAAACAGTCAGGGATACCAAAACGAGTAATAATATTTGAATTTAAAAAGGAAATTACCTAACTGGTATTTACAGCTCTTAATGGGGCAGCTTCAGACCACCTGGTGAAGTAATCTGTGGTTTTTATGATAAACTTATGCTGCTGTGAGGATGGCAGATTTATTGGACCTATAATATCAAGACCCCACTGCTGGAAAGGGGAGTCTACTGAAACAGGATGCAAAGGGAAGGTTGGTTTCTGTATCCGCCCGAATGCCTTTTGACAAATAATACACTTACGACACAAGGCATGAGAATCTCTAAAAAGTGTAGGCTAGTAATAACCTACTCTTAATATTTTATGGGCAGTGGTATCCCCACCAAAATTCCCACCATCTTCTCCTGTGTGCAATTCTAGTAAGACCTTTTCTGCTTCATCTTTCTCAAGACAGCGCATTAGTACTCCATCAAAATTTTGATGAAACAGAATACCATTAATCAACTGAAAGGAGGTATATTTTAATCTTAATGCTCTTATTTTAGTGGGATCCAGGTGACGGGGGGCTGACCCATGTTCAAGACAGAATTTTATATCGTCATACCAGGGACTGACAAAGTTTTGTACACAGCAGATTGAATTTTGGTTCTGATGTCCTGGGTTTGACACATCGTTTTCTTCTTGTTGTCCTGCCGCTGAGTCAGCGACTAACTTGCATAGCCCTTGGCCTCTCACTATTTGTGATGGGGTGATTTCTATGTCATACTCTTGTAAGGAAGTGACCCAGATCGCCCTCTTTTCGCCTAGTTCTTTCTGCACTAACAGATTTCTGACGGTCGGGTAAGGGACAATAATTTTCGTCCTAGATTTCAAAAGATAAGATCGTAAGTTCTTTAATGCTTTAAAAACAGCATAGGCTTGCTGATATACCGTTGGGTAATTAACTTTTGTGCCTTTGAAAGTAGATCTCATAAAGGCAATTGGGACTTCATTGTTTTCAGCGTTCTTTTGAGTTAGGACAACAGCGTAGGAGCGGTCAGAAGAAAATGTGTAGAGCGTGAAGTCTTGCAAAAAGTCGGGGCTCACAAGAGAAGGAGCATCTAATATGGCCTTTTTTATTGAATTAAAATCTTGGTTTTCTAAGGGTCCCCAATGATATTGTGCGTCCTTTTTTATTAAGTTCTGTAAAGGTCTCACCATTTCTGAGAAACTGGGGACGAATCTCCTGACAAAGTTTATCTGGCCTAAGAAAGACTGCATAGACTTTTTTGACGAGGGAGGGGGGAATTTTGAGATGACTTGAGTCCTTTCAGGGTCGATAATCATCCCTTTGTTTGATACAATAAATCCTAAGAGCTTACCTTGTTCTACTGAGAAGATAGATTTTTTAGGATTCAAGGAAATGTCGTACTTACGACATTGTTGTAGAACGTATCTCAAATGAGCTAGATGATCAGCTTTGTTTTTCGAGAATGCAGTAACATCATCTAGGTAAACTATGAAAGATTGATTGATTAAGCCTCGGAAAGAGATGTCCATCACTCTCTGGAAAGTGGCACCAGCATTAATGAGTCCAAAAGGCATTTTCCTATAAGCGTAGGTGCCCCATGGAGTGCGGAAGGTAGTTTTAAGTTGGTCTAGAGGAGACATCGGGACTTGGTTGTACCCTAAAAAACCATCCAATAAGGATAATCTTTCAGAACCAGATACATGTTGAAGGATCTATTCCATGGGTGGGACAGGGTAGTTGTCTTTGTCAGACGCTCGATTAAGGTTTCGAAAATCGACGCATAGTCGGATTTCACCACTCTTCTTCCGGATAGGGACCAGATTAGAGACCCATTGCGTCTACCTAACTGGGAAAATTATCTTAGCATTCAGGAGTTTATTTAATTCTTTTTTGACAGTGGGTTCGAGCTTAGGGTGCATTTTTCTTAACTTTTGTTGAAACGGCAAGGTTTGGGGTTTCATAGGAATGACGTGTTGTATGATGTTAGGATCAAATGTTTTTAAGTCGTCATACATCCATGCAAAAACATCTTTGAATTCCTTAAACAATTTAATAAACACAACTTTCTCTTGTTCAGAACACCCCACCCCTAAATTAATGCACTGTGGATTATCATTAGTTCCCAAGTTTACTTTTTCATACGATAAAGAGGAACTATTTGTTTTACAATTGACCGATTTTTTGAATTTGTCTTGAAGATCATAAAATTTTTCTAATCTAACTACAGATTTAGGGATAGAATTTACCATGTCCGATGAAGATTCAGGAGATCTCGGATCTGGTATTACCGTGAAATCGCGGAGATTCTCGTCATGAGTGCATTCGTCGATCACCGTGCCTTGGAAAGTTTCTTCCATATGTAGGAAACTAATAATTTGTTGATCGTCATCAAAGACTCTCCAATTCGTGATGTTGTCAGGAATGGATGGACTGAACAACAGTTCAACGGAGAATGCATTCGGGGACAAGCCTTCTGCAGGAAAGAGTTTCGAAGCTACGGTAGCTAACAAATCGGCTTCTGAATTATTCAATCTAGGAATAGAATTTATGTTAAAAGAAGAAAACTTATTCATCAAATTCCATACCTCGGATTGGTAGCTTTTGAGATGCGGGGCTAAATAGTGGATAGAATCTCTTACCTTTCTAACCACGATTTCTGAATCGCCAAAGACAGTCAAATTTTGAATGTTCATATCTAATGCTTTCCTGAGGCCTTGCAATAAAGCCTCATACTCTGTTGTGTTGTTTGTACATTCAAACTCTAACTTGCATACAATCAGGGTTTTGTTACCTATTGGATCAATAATAATGCAACCCGCACCAGCTCCTTCCTTCGACTTTGACCCGTCAAAGTAAAGAGACCATATTTGGTTTTTATCGAGTGCATGAGACCATTGTGTAGAAACTGTTGGCTGCATATATGCCACAATCTCGGACTGCTTCTCCGGGTTAGTGATAGTTGAAGTCTCGGCCATGAATTGTCGAAAAAGGTATCCATCCCTTGTATTTCAGGTGAATCAGCAGAAGGTGTAAATAGTTCATTGGGATCATTTAAATCTGTGACTGTGAAATTTAGGTAACGTTCACGATTTACCTTGATTTTGTTTGGCTTTCCATTCTCGGGCAGCCACAAGTGAGACCAATATGTCGCAAAATAGTCGTGTAGCTTCTTTGACCAGTCTCTGTTTAAAAACAAGCCATAAACTTCTGAAATATCCACAACAATAATATCAATCACTTGATGAACTTTGGGGTTAGATGATAATATTATAAGCACATTCCTTAATTCGCATATAACCTTAACACTAGTTCAATCAAGTTGGATGATCTTTAAGGTGGATGGTTCAACTTCAGCATTAATCTTCTGACACACAGACCATGGCATTACATTGGATGACGCTCTTGAATCTACCATACAATTGTGCACGTTCCTATTAAAGATTTCAAAAGTTCACAAAAATGGAGGTACATTTCTGTGAGTACTAATGGTGGAAGCTTGTGGCTTTTTACTTCCAGCCTCTAAATCTAATTTTTCTACATTTTTTAAATTATTTACAGGAAGGTCTCCCTTCTCATGAGGATCAGAATTGTTCTTAGCGGAGGCCTTCTGAGGAACTTTTGGGTTATTCTGAAACACTTTGTTAATGCTTGGATTACTGTTTTTGCTGTTCTCTGCGATATTCTGTAACATTTTTTGTAGCAGAAATGGAAATTTTAATAATTCATAAACAGAAATGTTAGCCCTTAAATTTTTTAGATCTTCAACTAAATCATAATCTAAGTTGGCGTTTACATGTCTCTGTTTAGTCTCAGCTGATCTAGACTGTTTTGGGGGTAAAGTCGTAGTGTTTTCAGAAGAAGTTTTGTTTATTGTCTTACTCCTAGTATTGTAGGGATGTACTGTCTCGAAATTAGCTTGAAAAATGATATCCGAGAAGTGTCCAAAAATGTTCGGAGAAGATTCATCTTCTTCAACTGTCTCTTGTTCAACTACTTCCTCAGGAATCTTAGGAGGCATCAAGTTATCCTGGGCTTCTAGAATCGTTTGAATAGCGAATTGCAGGCTTTCTAGATTTAAGCCTTCAGTATTTGAATTAGGTCGGTTGGTGGGAAAAGGCTTCCTAAACGGGGGTTTGTAAGGCCCTTTGCTCGAAGAAGCTTCTTCGGTCGTCCTTTTCAAATCTATAACTTGATTTGACAGTTTTTGAATGACTTTTGTTAAGTTTTCTGGATCTGAGCTTTCAGGTTGCGTTTTGTTTTGAGCAGATCTAGGCAGGATTTCGATTTTCTTTTTGGAAGATGAACTAGTCTCTATTTCGTTGCTAGTAGTGTCTTTTAAGATAAGGATGTCTTTCTCAATTTGACTGGCCTCTTCGAAGGCTTCTAACAACATGGCTTTCTTAGATCTCTTTACCCAAATGGCTATACTTTGATGTAAGGCTTTCGTATAGTATGCTATGATAAGATTCTCAGCAGGCATCGAATCCGTAGGGATTCAGTTCTTTAGTGTTAAGAATCTTTGGTTAAAGTCTTTGATTTTCTCTTCGCGGTTCATTCTTAATCTAGAAAGCTCCATGACTAGAAATTCTGGGGACTTATCGTCTCCAAACTTCTCAAGAAAGCAGGATTCAAACTTCTCCCATGACACGATGGTATGGGGCTGCTGGGTAAAGTACCAGGTAGAGGCATTGCCATCGAAAGTATAGGGGAACAACCTACAGACTACGTCTTCGTGATTGAAATTATGGAGTCTAATGGCTAACATAAAAATTTTAATGTGATCTTCAGCGATCTGTTTAGAGTCAGGGTCAAACTTGGGGAGCCACTTCTCCGGATGTTTGGGTAAAGGATGTTGAGGCCCGGGTATGGCTACTGCATTTTGGTCGAGCCAGGGTCTGGCAGGATTTTTCTGGTTGGCCATTGGTGTGAGTGGTGTCGAAGGCTGGGATGAGGAACTGCCTTTGTCAGAAGAGTCTTCTCCAAAAGAAGAAGGGGATGATGGAGGTGGTGAGGGTGGTATTCCAGATCCTCCTGCAGCAGGAGTGAGGATTGGATCTGTAGGGTTTAAAGTGAGGTTAGTGCCTCCAAGTTGTTCTTTGATATCAGGGAAATCTAATGGTTGGTCCAAAGGTCGATTTGGTTGTCTTAAACGGGCGAAGGCACTATGTGTTCTTAAGAGAGATTGGCGGGCAATCTCTTGTACGTCACCACCTGTAGGATTTGGCGTTACTGGTTCAACTGTGATCCGTAGATCGTCATTTGATATGGTTTTTGTTTGAGGGATGATGTTTTCGTTGGAATGAATTCTTGTCACTATAGGTGAGAGGTTGGGTGGTGGAGGAGTCTTATGACCGCCTCGTGCCATTAATAATTTCTAGGCCCTCCTTCTAGCGCCATTTGTTGACGGACGAAATTGACCGCTCATCAACTGGAGGGGTGGATCCAGTCCAGGGTTGTCTAAATAACCCAATCCGTTTGGATTAATCCACTATGACAGGTTTAGCGGCTCCATTAGCCGATCTAAGTCATAGGAAAATGAAAGAAAAAATAAGCTAAAGAAACCAATCTAAGTGAAAAACAACTGATGCAAACTATATACAGGTCTAATATATATTCACAGTTCTCTAATTAATAGAAAAATAATTCTACTTATTAAATATACAATGCCTAGATATATTTATATTTCTATTATATGTACAGTATTCACAAATTGCAAATTTTTAATCGAAAACCTGTGAAAATCATGTATGAATTGACAGCAAAACTATTAATTTTGGATTTTTATAACTTTTATGAAAAAGAAATGAAACAACAGTTGTCTAACTAAGCAATAAAAATAGTAATCTGTACTGTATATCTATCTAAACTACAGATAATTCTCATATTAATTAAACTATTAAAATAAAATAACAAACTAACCTGAAATCATCATCTCCTACTTGTCCTGTACATAAACATATGCGTTCACTGTTCGATGAATGCCAACCCGCACCGGATTTTCAATACTTCGCGTAAACATGAGGCAACAATGATTTTGAATGCTAACGACAGAACAGGTAAAGGATGCAGCAACAACAATTTTATATTTTACAAATAATACATTAAGATAAATCCCACTACAAAGATTTGTACATAATTGCTCATTTAACAAAGAAGATTAACTTTATGTTCATTAAATTAAAACAGGATAATTGATGTAATGTAAAATGAGAGACATCAAATATGGACACAATTTAAATCGCATCACATCAACCTGTAACAAATTTTGATATCTAAAGTAGTCAATAATTTGATTACAAATTGAAATGAACAAAACTTGAAATAAAAGTATGATATATTAAAAGTTGAAGCCGTACAAACATCCACTTTCATTCCAGTCTGAATCATCAATCCATAGTCTCTGCCTCCAAGAAGCGATGGTTTGTTTACAAAAATAATAGATATATAAAGGCCACAGGATGAAAACATTCCTTGTGGAAATTATCAAAACTGTTTGCAAAAAATATGGGAACAATCTCCCAAATTCCTATTTCTATCTAAGACTAACTACCTAATCCAAAACTGTGTAAAAAAAACATGTTCAAAGATGCCACTATTGATCCAATTCCTTTTGAAATTCGTGTGTACCTGTAGATGCACAAAAATACACGATATCAGATTGTGTTTAGTTGTAAAATCAATAAAAACTCAAATTTTATGACTAGCTACAGGATCTCACGATTCTATAGCTAGTTATTATTTACAAATAGAATCGTATTGTATCAATTCATTCATAATAGAAATATATGCGATTTATCAAACAAATCCTTTATACTAATTCAAAGAAAACAAAATCATTTTGAAATCATTTTTGAAATACCATACCTTGGTTTCAAGGATTCGATCCGTTCAAGCTATTTTTGAATTAACAATGGCAGTGGCCGCCTCTACATTTTTGAAAACGACAGAGCCCGTGGTTTTCTGCCTTTTATCATTAGCTTGCAATCTGTCATTTTCTTTGGTTAACACATTTACTTGAGCCTCCAAGGACTTGATTCTAGATTGGAGCAAAGGGACATCTGTATAATACCGGTCGAGCCAAGACTTGCATTCATTACACTGTGGTTGATTAGACCGTGTAATCACATGTGAGGAATCTCTTAAATTACCAGGAGTTCCACTGTGGAGCTTGATCCTGGGGAAGTTGGGGTCATCTCTAAGGCACGGTGGGAGGTTCAATATGTAGTCATAGGGCTTGACTAAACAAAGGCGGTGTGAGTATGGATACTCCTCGATTAGAAACCGCTCGATTTCATAATCTGAATCTTCGCTCAAAAAAATAGGTTTTTGGTCTGTGTTTTGTTTAGGCTTATTGCGAGCACACCTTGATACCCAACGCGCAGCCTTCTTACCCTTGCAAGTGACATCATTTTTACCCTTACCCTTTTTCTTTGCAGACCGGTTAACAGGCTTAGTACTATCTTTTAGACATGAGTCAGGCAGGGTGTCGGGTAGGTTATCGTTCGGGTAGGTCGAGGGTTCAACAATGGGTAAGAGTGTAGGAAGGGGTACGACAGGCCCGACAAGGGTTTCTGTGACCACGGTTTTATCAACTTGACCAATTTTAGGACTGGCAAAGCCATTCCTCAACAAGAAAGCTTCCCAACAGTCGCCACTCAACCTCAAATGATGGACTATGACAATTTTAATTAAACAGTGGTGGAAGAGGCTGGAGTCGTCTTTTTCCCTCTTGTAATGTTTAGCCATTTTATACAAACTCCGAAGGAGGAAGTGTGGCATATTCAAAGGAAAATCTATGAAAATCATGAGCAGTCAGAGGTGGTATAGAAAAATTAAACCGTATCTACCCTCGCATGTAATGAATTGCTTGATAATGGCCAATAAATCATGCCACCTAGATTTAAGGGCTGTAACCGGCATACCTTTGTCACAACTATTGATTTTCCTTGAGGTAAACAGGAGCAGCCATGGTACTTCATCAACCTTAGAATTTTTAAACCATTTTTTCCCTTTGGATGGCAAACCAGTGGCTGAGCTGAGGAAATCCTCGTTCAATTTGAGTTGGATGTCCCCAACTTTAGCCCTACATCCATTGAATGTAAGTGCAAATTGTTGAGTGACTGGGAGGTTGAAACCCTCGAACTTCTCAATAAAAAACCTCCACCCATTCCTCTCGAGGTCCTCTCGGGCGTTATCAAACAAGAGCAAAGATGGAACGTCGTTGGGTTCGATTCTCACTACAGGAGCCATAGGAAATAGCATAGGATCAACAGGGTAATCGGTGAGGGGGTTTGACAGGGTAGACACAGAACCATTTTCCCACAGCTTCCCCAAAACAAGCAAAGGCAGCCCGAAATGCAAGATAGAGTGTTAATGCTTATGCATGTGAGGGTGGTGGAGTAAATTGAAACTATGCAAAACTATCATGTCAGGCTGTACAATCGACGACACCTTGTAAAAATGTTTCATTCAAATCACAATAGTGTATATCAAAACCATTGTAAACAACATGTCAAATGGATTATCACATAACCATTTAAAACCATGAAATACATAACCAAAACTCAATCTGAATGTTACATAAACAATAGCATTTGTATGATTTAAAAGAAACCAATATGTCGAACACTGCACCAACGATTTGATCCCAACATTAATGTGTCCAATAAAACCATTGCACCAAGGATTTGATCAAAGACACCAAAATATCATATAACCATTTCTAAATCGAAACCATATTGACAATGGTCAATTGCAAAGTGAGTGGAGGTTTGGTGTTTTGATAAATGTATGACCAGTAGTGAGTTGGAGGTAAAAGAGTTATGACCACATAAACAAAAAGATTTATAACAATCCAAAATATCATTTTAATGCAATCAACATGACTTCCAACTCTAGGTTTTCATGCTTGCAGTCGTGAAAATGAAACGAAAAGCAGGTATGTGAGAGTGAAAGATAATAGTGTCGTTAAAAAATTTGCGATGAGTATTGAGGGTTCAAAATCCTTGTGTAGGCAGCTTGTAAGGAAAAGATAAGAATGAAAATGGCTGCCAACAAACTCTTAATTGGAAACTTGTGGCAAAAGAAATTTTAAGCAAGAGATGTTGTAAGAGAATGAAGAGACCATGGGAAGTTCTCAAAAGAAGAAGAGAGTGATCAAATTGTAGAAGACAAAGAAGGGCAAGAATATTATCAAAATAAGGTTCCAGAGGAGAGAGAACCAAGTGATACCAGGGTATCAAGAAGAAGAGGAAGTTGGATTGATAGGGTATTGAGTAGAAGTGATTGAGATTGACTACAATAGAGAGTTTTAGTTGCATCTCATGAAAGAACATGGAGAATTTCACAAAAGGGAAGAATAAAATGACTACAGATAGTAAAGGAAGATATTTAGAAAGAATCCATAGCAAGAGGAAAGAGGATTCCAAGACAGTATGAAAACAAAATAGGACAAGTGATGAATATTTTTATAAAGAAATGGTTGAGATAAAGTTACAACTCAATATTTTAGAACAACTTTTACAGAAAAAGATCAAGGAGGATCTTAAATATGGTGTGAATGTTAGGAAAAGATTCAAATGGACTATTAGGAGGTTATTTTCCAAGAATTTGATGCAAAATATGAATATTTGTATGAAGACAGAAAGGAAACTCAATACAAGTGATCATAGAAAAGAACTTCACTTTTGTGAACCTGAAGAAGGTTTAATCCTAGAAGAGGATGATGATGATGATAATGGGATGATGGAGTTCTTGGAGCAACACAAAGAGGAAATGTCAATGACATCAAGTGAAGAAGGAAATTTTAATGCTTTTCAAACTAATTGTTTGTGTGAATGTGAAATTGCAGGTACTAAAGATCGAGCAAATGGAGCTGAACAAATGAAAGAAATGGAGGAAGAAGTAGCAGTCCAAGAAACGAAATACTAAGGTTATGAAGGACAACAAGAGGTAGTTCTTTCTTAAGTTGAAAATTTTCAAGGAACTGATTTGGAAGAATGAAGTTTGGTCTCATGTTAGGAAGACAACCTTGAAAAAGGTTTTGAAGGGAGCAAGGTTAAAATTTCACAATGTTGTGAAAGGAAGAATAAAATGGGAGGTATAAGTTGTGAAATTTTTTCAACTCTTATGCAGGGTACTATCAAAATTTTCATGTGTTTATCTAAATATTTTTGAATAAATTGTTTGTATGATTGATATCCATTGGAAATTGGAAAAACAAAAGACAATGCATGTTTTGCAGATGTGCCAACATGGTAAATAAAGATATGATAAGGAGAGTGTAGCTCAAGACAATTAAACCACTGGAAAGAAACCTGTAAAGAGTCTAAGACTAGAAATCATCCAAGAACCTGAGAAAGACGAGATATTGTTATCTCATGCAGCCATGAAAAGAAGGAGGTTGAATTATGAAGACAATTATGCATAAATTTCTCAAGGAAGAAAAAAAAAGGACATTGATTTGAAAACTCATGAAGAGATTTATGTAGAGCAAAGAATTATTATTTGGGACAGTTATCATATTGTTTATTGTGAGAAGAGAGTTGTAGAAGATGGTAAACAAGTACAAGAAGAAGCTCATGTAACAGAAATTTGCAGCCAAAATGCAGAGCAATGTATATTGGAATTTGAGCATGAGCCCAAGGAATGTCATGAAGAATGTAATTTTTGCAATGTCTCTGAATGTAAAGGAATAGAAGATGGAATAATTCATATTTACATAGATCATTTGAAGGAATATTGGACAAAGCAATCATATTATTTGGAGAATTGTGAAGGAAGGTGGGAGAAAACTCTTGAAATTCTCTCCCAGCACAAGGTTGAAACATTGATGGCTGAATGGAAAAGATTAATTCAGGGTGACAAAGAATGTTATTTTTGTTTTGATGAAGGAAGAAATGTTTGTAACATTGATAGAGATCAAAGGTATAGGCTTGAAGACAGTTTAGATGTTAAATTTATGGATTTGTTGCAGCAAAAATATCATAATTTTGAAGATACAATTGTGTATGATCATTTCCATATGAGCATGATGATCCTGAAATATTTGATTTTTTATTTTGTTCAAGGTTTAGAGGAAAATTTAGTTGATGATTTGCATGAAGAGAAGTGTTCCCAAAATGATGGAATTTGGGATGAAGAAAGAAAAAATTTAACAACTCTTATGCAAGGTACTATTGAAGCCAAAGAGGACCATAGAGAAAGTGAAATGGCAGAATTTGAAAAAAATTTGTTCACAAATACAAAAGGAGGTGAAGACCAAAGATTTGATGGTGTAGAAGTTAACAGTGCAGATAAATATTATGTAAATGCAAAGATTAGTTGGGAAGATGCATAAATTGAAGGGAAATTTTTCACAATTGAAAATCAACATACAAGAGATTGGTTTTATGTTTTCATACCAAGCAAGCAATCAAGTGGGTTTGAATATGAAGGAATTACACATAAAAAATTATATGTGTCGACAATGGGAGAAGTAGATGAATCGTATATTATAACTACTTCCAATGAACTGTAGACAGATATACATCATGATCAGAAAATAACCTCTTGGAGGAAACCCATGATGTTGATGGTGGAAGCACATGACAAAACAATTGATAAAAGGGGTATTGAGAAAGGTTTTAAATATTTAGAAACCTTGAGAGAGAAATTGGTTGAGTGTAATATGTCTTGTGAAGGAGTAAATTATTTAATCCAAAGAGGCAGAAATCAACATCAGGAAAAGATAAAGAAGACAGACTTGGAAATGAGGACTTTCAAGTGGATTAAAGGGAACAAAAACAATAATAAGCATATGATAGTTAATCAAAACAGGAGAAAGATGACTGCACAAAGACAAATTAAGAATTGGGATCCAGAAGGAATGTGGACATATACAAGGCAACAACAAGATGACAAGGCAAGTGGTGAGTAGCAGCATAAAGTTTGGAAACTGAGATGACTTCAACAATAATTATTCATGATAAGGAGATCATGGGACCTTTTGTTCCTTGGGAGTCTGATCTATTGGAGCTACTTCACACACACCTAAGATTTATTTTTCCTAAGGTTTTTCCCATTTTTATTTTCCATTATTCAGTCTCCTATATTTTAGGAAGAATATTCCTGTAGGGAGAATATTCTCTTCAGTTTTCACTTCAGTTTGATCAATTGAGTGGAGTATAGATGTTACATTGGTATTGTCACCATGAAACATTGGGATTATCACCAACTAATGCACATTTTCCTTGGTATCATCACCATACTATTGCATTGCCAATGATTCCCTGATCTCCTCCTCACTTCACTCTATTCTATTCAGTTAACTGAAGACTGGTAAACTAGTTAACTCGGCTAGGTGTAAGTTCACTCCTGTAACTGCCTAAGAAACTAGACTAGGTGGAATTTTAATTTCGTAACTGATGGTGTGTTTCCAGATCACTCTATGCCACCACTATAGTGCATTGGTTTCTCCTCTAGTGCACATTGGTTGAGTTATACATAGTATATCATGTGTAAATTATTCATTATTCATTTGGTTAATGAGAATTCTTCCATTCTTTCTCTCTTGCTTCTTCTTTCTCAATTTATCTCTACAAATGTGTGTGTTATTTTCTAGATATATCTATTATGTGTAGGTTCAACACATTTACATGGTATCATATCTGATGAACTGCTAAGCAAAAGAAACACTGAATTATTTTTGCAGGTACCAAAGATTGAAGACAGCCGAAAAATGGAATTCCCAAAAGAATTCATTCTTACACCTTACAATTGTTTTTCATGGAAGGAGATGATAATAGTGCATATTCAAAGTAGAGGCTTGTATAGGTTAACCATAAACACATAAATAGAACCAACATCATCCATTCAAAAATTCAAGAATCTAAATCGAATGGATGAAGCATTCGAAACAATTTACAGTCTCATTTCTCTTGATCTCCTCTTTCACATATCTTCCTATAAAACCCCCAATGAATCCTAGACCACCATGGAATGGATTTTTGAAAAATAGGATGAGATGAGGGGACACATAATCGAGGTGGAATTTCTCACATTATATCCAAAAATCTTCGACAATATCCAAAATTTCTTTACAAAATATAAGGATTTACTGTCACAACTCAAGGCTTGCGGGGTTGATAAATATAAGGAGGAGAAACAAATGGTTCTCACCATTCTCTTCGATATTGGTCCTAAATTCTCAGTGTTTGTATCCATATTCCATTCAGTCAAATTCACCTCTGGAGCCACCTGGAAGATACCTTCTCTTGGGAATTTATTTAATCCCTGACATAAGAGCAGACCAGGCTCATCAACATGGGAATTACAAAGGCCCAAAGGGGCATGCACTTACTATGCAAGATGGTAGCATTCATCAACATAGAAAATATAAATATAAATACAAAAGGAAAGAACATGAAAATCCAAATAAGGAAGGGTAATCAAAACCCTTCACCGATGCCTCTGGATCCAAAGGTAGAAAGGGAAGAAAATGGGAGAAATGCACATACTGCCATAAAGGATTCCGTCCAGAATCCACATGCATGAAGAAATAGATAGATCTAATGACTCAAATACTTCAGAAAAATAACCTTGGATATTTCATCCCCAAGGGTGCCAAGAAGAAGAAGCCAAAAGATCAGAAACCCAAGAAAGGCAATTCTAACCATGCCTTGATTTCCATCAACTCCTCTCTTGATGCTTGGATTGTAAATTCAAGTGCATCACACCACATGGCTTCCAAAAAACAGTATATTATTCATTGGATGCATGCAAAGGTCCTGTCATTCTGATGGGGGACAACTCTCCAGTTGAGGTCACCGGCAAAGGAAGCATTGAACTCACAAATGGAAGCTTCGAGAATGTGTTGCACGTTCCCAAACTTTCCATCAACCTTCTCTCCGTATATCAAATGGAAATTTGTGGAACCAAAAATTAATTCATATTCACACCTGATGTAGTGGATATATATGACATGCAAACCAATTCCAAGGTTGCTACCAGTGAGGTAAATCATCAATCTAGATTGTATGCATTTTCTAAATTTATTGAACCAGATTATGCTTTACTGCTTAGCCATGTTGATGAAATTAGTAGGATATGGCACAAAAGGTTTGGTAATTTAAATTTTATATATATGCAACATCTTAGAAAGCAGGGATTGGTTGATGTTCTACTAGACATCCATTTCTCCAAAGTAATTTGTGAGGTAGGTGTTCTTGGAAAACACCCGCAAGAAAAATTTGACAAAGGAAAGACACAGAGAGCTTCCTTTCCTTTAGATCTGATCCATAGTGACCTCATGGGACCTTTTCTGCTTCCATCAATCAGCAAAGAAAGGTTCGTGCTCATTTTTTTTGATGATTTCTCATGCTTCACATGGCTTTTCTTTCTCGGGAAAAAATCAGAGGTCTTTCAACACCTTAAATATTTCAAATCCCTTGTTGAGATGCAGTCTGGAAAGAAAATCAAAGTCCTCTAAACTGATAATGGGGGAGAGTATGTCAACTATGAGATCCAACATCTTTTTCATGAGGAAGGGATTCAATTGTAGCACATAGTTCCCTATACTCCGCAGAAAAATGAAGTTGTTGAGCGGAAAAAAATATCTCTAAAAGAGATGGCATCTTGCATGCTACATGCAAAGTCACTTCCATAGAGATTATGAGACGAAGAACTTAATTGTGCAACCTACATCCAAAACAGATCTCCCCATAGATATTTCAAGGATAAGACCCCCTACGAGGATTGGAGGGACCTCAAACCGGAAGTGACCCACTTTGGTATTTTCGGTTCATGTGCATGGGCCCAGATTCCTTGAGAACCAGACTTGGGGTCTGGTTCCCCTTCCTTCTAGAAGGAAAACTGACAGGTGCATATGGGTCTACATGACCAAGAGTGTAGCGAATGGACAGATTAGCAGATACAAAGCTAGGCTTGTTGCCAAAGGATTTTAGTAGTTGCATGGCATTGACTATGATGAGACCCTCACTCCAGTAGTGAAGATAGATTCCATACATTTGGCACTTTTCATTGTGGCAGCCAAGGGATGGGAATTCCATCACATGGATGTGAAGAATGAAATTCTTCATATCCATCTCTCTGAGGAGATCTATATGGAGCATCCCCACGGATTTATGCAGGATTCATCTTTCGTCTCTCGACTAAAAAAGTCTCTTTATGGCCTCAAGTAGGCTCCGAGGGCATGGTATTTCAAGATGGACTCCTACCTTCTATCACAAAACTTTGTATGTTGTAAATCAGACCGAAATGTTTACACGCTTAGGACAGTTGATTCACTTCTACTCTTGGTTATGTATGTTGATTATTTTTTGATGACCTATTGCCCGACTTCAGTGATTGATGGAGTCAAGAGGATTCTACATGACATGTTCTTGATGAAGGACATTGTTCCACTACATTTCTTCCTTGGACTCAATATTAGTCAGGATGCATCATGCATCAAACTGTCTCAGGCCAAGTATGGTCAAGATCTCCTTGAGAGGTTTCACATGAAATACTGCAAGTCTACCTTGACTCCTTTCCTATCAAGAGTCAAACTTGAGGATGGAGGGGACACTGCACTAGTTGACAACACACCATATAGACAACTAGTGGAGATATTGTTGTATCTCACACACTCTAGACTAGACCTCTCCCATGCAGTGGGAGAAGGCTCCAGGTTCATGCAGGAGCCGCATGAGCTATATTGGAAGACTGCAAAGAGTATCCTTCGATACGTACAAGGCACCATCACCTTTGGGATTCATTATGTAGTAGACTCTAGATTGGACCTCATTGGATTCACTGATTCTGACTAGGCTGGCAATAGCACTGATCGCAAGTCCACATCTAGTTACTCACTCAGTATTGGTTGTGGGCCTATCTGTTGTTTGAGAAAGAAGTAGGTTGTTATTTCTTTATCTTCAGCCAAGGAAAAGTATAGAGGGGTAGTTAACATAACCATTTAGACAATGTGGCTACAACATTTTCTCACTGATTTGGGCATTCAGTTTCATTGATCGATCATCATCTGGTGTAACAACTAGAGCACTCTGAAGTTTTGCAGAAATCCAGTTCAGAGGCAATGGACCTAGCACATCAATATCCACATGCACTACATTCAATACTTATTACATGAGGGGATCATTGACCTACAGTTTTTTCCTTCAGCAAAACAAACTGTAGACATATTCACCAAGACCTTCACTGAGCAGAAGTTCCATTCTTTGTGAACTCATCTTGGAGTGAAGGACACAGTTGCCTAGTAGCTATCAGTTCTTATTTTTACATACATTGTACTTTGAGGGGGGGGGTGGGGTTTCCCATGAGGTTTTCCCTCTTTCCTCACCTTATTTCAATGTATTTTTTGTATTTGGGTACCTAACATGGCCTCGTTGTCGAGACCCATTCTTTATTTTCACCATAGTCATTTTCATAGGGGTTGTTGGAGTTACTTCACACACACCTAGGATTTCATTTTCCTAAGGTTTTTACTTTGTTTATTAATCATTATTCATTCTCCTATGCTTTAGGAATAATATTCCTCTAGGGAGAATATTCTCTTTAGTTTTCACTTCAATTTGATCAGCTGAGTGGAGTCTAGATGTTACATTGGTATTGTCACCATGAAACATTGGGATCATAAACAAATAATGTGCATTTCCATGGTATCATCGCCAGAATAGTGAATTACTCATGATTTCGTGATCTCCTCCTCACTTCACTTTCTTCCATTCAGTTAACTAAAGACTAATAGACTAGTTAACTTAACTAGGTGGAAGTTCACTCATGTAACTACTCGAGAGACTAGACTAGGTGGTAGTTTACTCCTATAACTGTTGTTGTGTGTCGAAATCACTCTAGATCACCACTATGGCACATTGTCTTCTCCTCCAGTGTGGATTGGTTGAGTTATACAGAGTATATCATGTGTAAATTATTCATTATTCATTTGGTTAATGAGAATTCTTCCATTATTTCTCTCTTGATTCTTTTTTCTCAATTTATCTCTGCAAATGTGTGTGTTATTTTCTAGCTAGATCTATCATGTCCAGGTTCAACACATTTACACGATGCATAAGCATCCTACTCCATAAATTAATTTTTTTGAAGAAACTTGGGGGGAATGTTTATTTTTATGAAGGGATATATTCTCTAATGTTAATTTATTAAATTGATTATTAATTTGTAAGTTTTCTCGAATGTATGAGAATATTAGAGGTCTTAGTTGTTAGAGGTTCCATGCATATTTTATGGAGATGAAATATCTTGGATATTGAGTGAGGGATTTTAGGAGTTTAGTGAGGAATTGTTATAGGATCTAAACTGAAATTAGTTCAGAATACTTTCATTGTAAATACAATATGTCTTGAAGTAATTCAAGGTTGTATTTGGATAGGTTAGGCAGAGAAGGAAAGAAAGTTAGTTTGTAAAGGCCGATCAAGGCCTGAATATTGAGAAGGAACAAAGGAAGGAAATCAAGTCCAAACAGGATATGTGGAAGCCTTATATAAATGAAGTAAGTTTGTGTGTAATTAATGAATAATTCTCTTTTTGTTTGTGGAACTAATACTCTGCCTAATTTTCCCCGTATTTGATATGAACTCTGTTATAATTTGTGGGTGGTTGATTTATGGAAATGAGTATCATTTACGAGATTGTAAGGTTATTGCAGGTAGAATCCTTCGATCATGAACGAGGTCGATTAAGGATCATTGATCTATTCTATGATCAATGATCTACACATTGAAATCATATTAGATTTTGAAGAATAAAAGGAGATACACGAGTCATTGAATCAAATCCTAAAGAGGATATCAACAATGAATTGAATTTTGCATGGTGAACATGCTCAGAACTAAATTTGAGTCTCAGGGGATAGAAATAATGGTCACCGTACATTTCTAATCCACATGTCATTGATTTGTGGATTTCAGGGGGTACTATCTCCAGATTCGAAGCCAGGTCCAAGCCCTAGAAATATTTTCAATCATCTGTCATAAATCCATATTAAAAAATAGTTGTCAATCCAACCAATGGTAAAGTTATAGATTAGTGCCTTTTCAATTGGGTTACAGTCACAAATTCTAGGTTTTATGGTAAAGTTGATAAACAATAAGTGTTAAGGATTGAGAGGTTATGGTTAAGCCTTTGGTCACAATGTCGGGGTCCTATGAAGAAAGGGTCTATGATTGTAATATGAGCCTGGTGGCCATGTGTGTGAGGAAATGAACGAGAGATCTATGTGAATCTTGAATTTGATCATCAAGATACCAACCGACACATTGAAAGAGACGGGGTGAATTAAAGACTCGATCCATAAATGTGATCAAATACAGAATGTCAATATTTGATATGGAGAACAAATGGAAAAGCAAAATTGGAGAGGCCATGAATCTGTGAACCAAATATGTGTACTTTGATAGAAAAGGGATCCTTTGATAGCCTTATTGAAGGATATAGAGTAACTTGTTGATTAAAGGTTTATCCACTATGTGTATTGACCATTAAGGTCATCGAGATCAATGATCAAATTCTAGTAGGTGGTTTGTGGATTCAAAGTAATAATTTATTAAGGGGGTGGTGTATGAGAGGGTTAGTGTGTTTGAGATCATAATGTCTTAAGGGTTTAATGCATTTATAGGGGGCTAGTGTGTTTCAAATTATAGTTTCTTAGGGGGTTCATGTCTTCATGGTTTCTATATGCAAGGGGGTGATTGTTTCAAGGGTCAACCATGTCAAGTTTCATAGGGATAAGGGGGTAAACAGTGTCCAAGGCCATAATTATTAGTGGTCATAGCAAATTAATGTCTTAGTGGTTAGTGGCCATATTTCATTAGGGGTTAACATGATCGTTTGGGTCATAATGTATGAGGGAGTGATTGGTTTAGGGGAGACCATTTAATTCAAGTTTCATGGAGATTGAGGGGTATACTATGTCCAAGGGGGGTTATACTAATCAGGATTTTATATTGATCAATATTTTTATCCAAGGGGGGTTATGGTCAATTTATTTTGGTTAATTCAAGGTTCATGGAGATTGGGGGGTATACTATGTCTAAGTTAGCTATAGTGATAGAGATTTTATACTGTCAAATGCTTAGGGTCAAATACTCAATCATAGGGGTTTTAGGGATTATTGTTAATATGGCGTCTTAGCAATCAACATAGGGTCAAAAAGGTCATAATGTTCTTAGATATCATAGTCAATATGGTTATTAATAATCAATGACAATGGATATGGTTAATGATGTTCAAGGATTAATGATTTGATGAGATTAGTGGGTTGTGAGGCTAGTGGCTCGGGTGGTTAATGGGTCAGTGAATGGGTTAGGGATAGGTGAACCTAGTTTTGAGAAGGGATTGATGTTGTCTAGAATTCCGCATTTGTAAACATAGGCCAATATGGGTTAGGATTTTATGGGTGAGTGGGTTAATAGATAAGTGATTATCAATGATATTTGTCATCAACCATGATAAACTATGGTTAATTCTAGTTAATAAGGTAATTAGTGGTCAACCATGGTCAATAGTGGTTAACCATGGTCAATAGTGGTTAATATGATCAATGAGGATGAAGGGATGATATGTCAAGTACTGTTAGAGAGATATAGCGCCTAACCTTCCTTTTCTTTTAGGACCATGTAAGATAATAACCTATGTAGCATAATATTGAAATTATTACATAATTTGGAATACCAAGAACTAAGAATTCCATCAATATAATAATATTGAAGTGGGATTAAATACTCTGCAAAAAAAGAGTAATCGGTTGGACCATACCATTATTTGAGACCTATCTCAAGAGAATCCTCTCACATGTTGATTGTGTTAATATAGATCCTAGGTAACCCTTCAGGCAAATCCCATGGGCCTAGATCAAAACCGACCCTTATGGACAACCTATCTCAACAACATCCTCTTTTGATATCAATCGTCATGTTGTTATACTTCCCTAGTAACCCTTCAAGTGGTCCTCATGATACAATGATTCATACTAGAAACATGTTATCTATGGAATATAGCATGAATGACATAAAACTAGAAATCAAGCCCCTCACATATACAATTGATGCAACCAATAACCAAATTCAAAACAACATGACTACCATATATATTAATAATATTAATATTAATAATCTAATTTTAGGGTCATAGCCAAGCCAGACACCAAATCAATGTATGAGACCCCCTTGTTTGTGGGAAAAGGGACCCACTCCACCCAATCATTTGATTGTTAAAGTATACAGGGGTATACATACCCTACCCCCTCTATATTTGAACTTGTGGCCTCTTCTAATTCTTGGACTAGTTTCATACTACACACCAATGTTTGTGTCCCTAATTTGTTGTTTGAGATTGAGGATGTTGTCTTTACCCTGGGTGTCTAGTTGTAGATTGATGTCTACTAGGATGCACTTACCAATATCATGAACACATACTATATATTATATACATATATACATATAACATATAATATATTATATAATATATAACATATAATATAATATATAATATAAAAAAAATTATAATATATAATATTTATATATTATAACATAATATAAAACGAAAAAATATATAAAATATAACATATTATATATATTACTATAACATATATTATTACATATATACAACATATATGTAACATATATATGTTACATATTGTTGAGTCTCCATTTTGACACTTATAATACCCTATATTACCTTGTATCCGAGCCCATTTTGCTTTTGTTATAAACCTATACTTGATTGTTTCCTCCATAAACATACCTGATGACCTTGTTCATGTGCACAAGAGGTAACTTATGATTAAATCATGTTTTGTTTAAGTTTCTTGAGTTAATTTGATTTTGTATAATCCTAATCGTGTGACTCCTAAGTAGTCTATTCTGGTACCTAAGCATTCTAGTACTACAAGCCACAGCGTAATCTGGTAACAAGTCTATTTCAGTACCCAGAGTAGTTTTGATCCGGTACTGCCCGTGCATCTAATCCGGTACTCATATCCGCGTCTGTGTGTATTCTGGTACCAAACCCTTGTTTCCAGAATTCACCTGTTGAACCAGTATGTTGATGAATATTTCGAGAAGCTAGTTGGATCGAAGCCACCAAATCAGTTTTCTAGATCATGATAGACTCCATCACTCATGCACTTTATGTCCTGAGGATGGAGTCCATCCCTAGAGATTCGATGTAAATACCAATTGTAATATTTTTAAAATTGTTTGATGCTTATCCATAGATATTGATAGTATCAGATCACCTTCTTTATAAGGGATGATGTATAGGTGATAGGATAATGGATGAATAAGGAATGTAATGAAGCAACTTGTCAGAACCAGATGATACATATGGTTTCTATGTATGAGATGATGAATTGTTGATTCAATTTACCAGTTGAAGTAATGCAAATGATCTATTGTGCAAATTAATGAGTATGATTAAAATGTTTTAGTATATTATATTTTTAGAGGTTCCTTGTTGGTTCGGCAAGGACCCATAGCCCCAACCAAGGTAAACCTCCCTGTATATTCTTTGTGTGATTGTGTGAATATTTCACAATAGTGTGTTGTCAATGATTTTAAATCCATTTCAAAAGTTCAACATTAAATCATTTGTTTACGAATTGGTGTGAGTAATCATATGCTATATCGAATATATATTTTCCTTTTCTAATATTGTAGATTTCCATTTAATTGTTTGAAGAGTGGGATTGTTAAGCAAGTGATATTTTGAGTTCATGATTGCAGTGTTTTCAGTATGTACAGGAACTAGAAGACTTTATATCTCATCTTCATGTTCCATAATAAATTCTTTCAGATATGTTGCATTGTTCCTTGTACTAAAGAAGGTTTGCTTGAATAGAACAAAGTGAGAATTGATTTATGTTTCAAGAGTGACTAGAGTTGATTTTAATCATCGTTTTGATTTCTACAGGAAACCATATATTAAGCTCATCTATCTAATTCATAAGCCTGGAATGAACGGACTTGTCACCTAAGAAAGAATCCTTTGATTGATTGTTTTTCTTGAGAAGTTTTATTATCAGTTTTCTCTTCTAAGTTTGAAGTTGTGAAGTATTCTTAAAAATAGAGTGTTATGTTATTAATTATTTCTTGCTTAATCTATATACTATAGACATAGATAGGTTACATGTTCTCGACACATATAGTGTAACAACTCTTTTAATTATGAATCCCAGATTGACATATAAATGAGTGTAATATATTGAACATATGTATACACCAACACACACACACACACACACACACACACACACATATAACCCTGATCCTACATAAAAGTACCTAATTCCACTATAAACAAAACCCACATGTGGCGCTGCAAACTAAAACCTTGACCCTCCCAAACAATCCACAGAGATAGACAAATATGCCACCTAACTGCCAAATGACAAAGAGATAGTGACCCACGACATAGACAAAGAGGCACAACAAGAAGCGACACGGTGACCCCACCAAGGAGCCATAGATAGAGAGTGACAAAGCATCCCACTAGACCAACAATGACTTCTGGATCGGTAAATGTTTCTCACTCCATACTTTTCAAATTTCTTATTCTGTTGTCAACCAACAGTAAATCTCAATCATGTGTATCGTGGGCTTAATCCTAGAACAATATTTTATCTATTGTGTAATGTTGGCTTGTGTCTGCCTACTGTAAATCTTCTTTTTTTATTATGTGTATGTTGGCTTGTGTCTGCCTACTGTAAATCTTCTTTTTTTATTATGTGTATGTTGGCTTGTATCCTTCCCTCCCTTCATCATGCACCCATAGAAATTCCCTTGCATGGAATGAAGAATGAAAAGGGTTTTCTAAACATGATCTCATAATCAATTCCTCATGGAGATTTAGTGTTGTAGGAAAATTCCCCTGTGGACAGGTGAATGTCCTCTTGGATCTTACACCCCTATGACCAAGACAGAAGAATGCTAACTTTGAACACTAACATTCCTTTAAATGTAGCTAAACTAGTCAAGGGAAAAGAGGAAGAAAGTATGAGTACATTTTTCTAAATTTTGTCCTCACTCGGTCCGGGTTGAACTTAATCTTCAATTCATTCAATAAATTCTACAATCCAATAGACAATGAAGACAAAACATACTTCCTATTCTACCAATATTAGTTTAAAACTAGATTCATCAAAAGAGATAAGCCCATGCAAATGTACACAAACTTGAAAGAAACAGACCAAGCATATGTATTAATGATAAATCAAAAGAGATACTTACAAACCATATATGAATTCACAGTATCCTCTCCAAGTCCTCTTCTCCCAACCCTTGCACAAAGCTCCTAAAATCATAGGTTTGATATCTTAAAGCTTTCTCCCAAGACCATAGGTTTGATACCTCCAATTTTCTTTTTTTATCTCCATGGAAAGCCCTAATTATATAGGATTTGGAGGCTTGACCACCATGGAGAGGATCACTCATCAAATCCACTAAAAAGGGATATCTAAGATATTTAAGGAGAAAATATCTCTTAAGTATTTTAGGGAGGAAATATCTCTCAAGGATTTTAAGGAGGAAATATTTCAACCATCCATGAGATCCTCCACCTTCCCTAAAAAATAGGAAATGAAATGTGAGGTGGATTCTCACACTTAATTAAATTTTTTTCATGAATATTAATAATAATTCATGTGCACTTGATTCTCACACTTAATTAATTTATTTTTCATGAATATTAATAATAATTCATGTGCACTTGGTATTTTGGCCTTCATGTAATATATCCCTCCTCCACATTGACTAGGTATTGTGACATAATTTATTCCATGGTGTCAAGGTGTATAAGACACTTATATGACACTTACGACACTTAGGGAGAGGTACCTGGGTGTGCAAATTTCATGTGTAACAGTTAGTTTTTTCCTCTCTTAGTCATTTGTTTCCAAAGAAACTCCATTAAGCATGGAAGATTATGAAATATGAATTTGTATAAATACAGAATGCACACCTAGTTCCCTATCATTCAAACCACTTACTTAGCAAGGGGTATCCAACTAAAATGGACATAAAAAACTATATATTTCCCATGGAACAACTGAAACTAGAGATAAGAGCTTGTCCAATCCCTATATTCTATTAAAATATCTCTTTGTCCACACATGAATTTTATTTGTGTTTATAGATAAATTTTCTAATCTATTTTTGTTGAAATGGATGAATTATAGGATTATTATGTGGATTCTAAGAAATCTAGGAAGCAAACATAATTAATAATCGAATTGATCACAGATCGTGAACAAGATGAGATGGAAACAAACTTTGGTATTCCAAGACTTATGCAGACACCAAGTTATGTATGGACCCTAGGATAGTCTTCAAGTGGGGATACTTTTACTAGATGTTCCAAGAGGAGACTTACATTGATATTTCACTCCTCTCTATAAACTCAAATATAGATGAAGGGGTCTATCAATCCATCAAATATTCATAGATTCAAAAGGTAGTTTCCCACCCTATTGTTTTTGCCTACATGAATACTATTGCTTAGCTCATTAGATAGGAAGCCATTGATCACATGATGATCTAGGATACTAATATATAATATTATTCCTCATTTCAAACATCATTCCTAGACATGTGCTACAGATTTTTGTTGGCAAGGTTGACCTCAATGATGAATGGATGTTATAATTCCTTTTGAATTGTAGGGATATTATGAAAAGTTGATGGCCACATGGAAAATTATAAATCCATAATAATAGGGACATGCCCAACCAACCTTCTAAGGACCAAATATAATATCATGACACCTCTTATAATTAAGGATATTATCCAATAGTTCATATGAACAGAGAGGAAATAGGAACATAAGTCATAAACATGAGTAGCAACAATCATCTTTGAACAATTATAGAATCTAACTGATAGAAAAATCAATGACATAATATATTTATCCACTTTCTTCGATATTATTTGGAACATCACCTCCCAAAGGGACCTAGACAAGGCGTGGAATGAAAAGGGGATCCTCAATAACTTAAACACTTGAGGACACTAAATCCATGACCACACCTAACTAGCTAACAAGTCAAGAATTACATCTTAATACAACGTATAACATTGTTTTTGTTCATTTCTCATTTGGAACCCAAAGCTTCACTAAATTTTTGAACACAATCCATGATATTTTCCATTGTCTATTTTCCCTCCAAGATGTTCATTAACCATATGAACAACATCAAACACTTGGAGGGGAATACTTTTAATGAAATCAAGAGTAGACAAGCGGTGTAGGAGGTAAATGAGAGTCATGTGGGTGACTACACATAGCATTGAGGATAGAGCGAGACCTTGGTAATTAATATGAGCAGACCAAATTTCTCATATTTAGATTGATTAATTGAATGGGGAGCTAAGTCATATGAAAAGAAGGTCCCTATAGCTTGAAAAACAATCTGAACAAAGTTGAGGGACAAAAGCATGGATAATATAAAGGGAAATTCAACTTAATCATACAATTTTTGAAATTCCAACTTAATAAATGAGGATTTTATCCCTAGGAATATAGCCCATTCCATACCTTCCCATAGAACCACCACATTATCAAGGATAAATTTCCCTATGGTGAAACTAGTTTACTCTATTCGAAGGATTTGAGGTAATAGATATTGAAGCTATAGGGACAAAGATTTCACCAAGATCTGGTAATAGACAATGAGAAACATCATTGGCATTCAATCAATAATCAGTATTTGATCCCCCACTTCAGGGATAAACTTGACAATACCTTTATTGATAAGAGACCTATGAAGTTCTTTTAGTTTGTCTCTTTATAAACCCTAAGTAGGTCAATATAACACACTCATGGGTGGTTTTTCAAAACTCACATGATAATCCATCCAACCTAGGGGAATAATCATCAATCATCTCCATCAATACTTTTATCAATTATGGAAGGGTGAACTACTAGTCACACATTATTTATTTCCCAAGGGATACTTTTTGGGGGACAAGGTCAACTCATGTCTACATTCCCACCCTCAAATCACTCATCATTCCTTGGGATGGGAGGATGATATTATAGTGGTTAATGAATTACTTCTCAATCCCCTCATAGGTGGTTATCCTTCTCAATGTCACCCTCATGGCTCTAATACTTTTAGAAAAAAAAATTATTGCAAACATTTATAAAATTTCCTTGGTGATTTGATTCTTGGCTATAAATCAATGGATCCAAGATCAAATATGTGCACCTTAGGCTTGCTAAATCTCATATACTTTCAAAAAGTTCATAATATTCATTGCACAAGATTGAATAGATTAATAATGAGTATATTGGACCTAACAATAGACAAATTCAAATTCATTAGGAGGATACAAGTTGGAAAGGACAATGACTCAATTGTCGAGATTAAGAAGAAACTACATCGCTCTCACTAATGGGTCCATTCCATTGATAATTATGCACATGATGGGTTCATTCATTGGTTAATTATGCACATGATGGGTTCAGTTCATGGTTAATTCTGCATGTTGAAATCATGGGTGAGAAATATATATTATTGTGGACAAAAATCACATGATTGGAAATGCCACTGAAGAAATACTTGTAGAAATAGATTGTGCAATACAACGGAGTAACTAAGGAAATATGATCATATACACCACACAAAACACTTTGAATTGATGTTAATATGGGTGGGTAACCACACATAAGTGTGACTAAGGGCCTGCATATCGAAGCTTACTACGCTATTGGAAAATGGTTTGGTGGGTGATGGGTTTCATAAACCATCCATTCTAAAGAATGGGACCATTTTGTTATTGTTATTCTCACAAATAATGCACTCATTAGAGAGAGAGAGAGAGAGAGAGACTGATATGGATTAAATTAACATGATTAGAATAGCCACTAAAGAAACACTTGCAGTAACAAATTATGCATAAAAAATGACTAATCGAGGAAAGAGGGTCAACTACAATAAACATGACACGATAACCCATTGTTAATAGCATGAGGAATCCCACACAATAAATATCATATCATACCTCAAACATTGCTACACCATTTAAAGGTTTTCTATGTCAGGGACTTTTTTTGAAAAATGCAAATAAAATGCGACAGTACAACCGATTTTATCTGTACTATCAGAGTATGGCATTGGGTTTTTTATACATAGGTAGTAGTGTAAATAGGTTATGTTGTATTGTGTTTTCATTGATGCCAAAGGGTTGATGTCTTTTCATATTAATGTACTTTGTATCATTGATGTAATTGATGTCAAGTGGTGTCATAATGATGTGTTTATATTAAAGGGAGTTGTATCATTGATGCCATGTCATGGTTGATAGGAAGAGCCAAATGGATAAACTCAAAAGTGGTCCTCTTATGGTGAAATCCCTCACCGTAATACACTCTTGGATAAAGTTATGAAAATGGTCCCCTTTATGGTGAAATCCCTCATGGAAATACGCTTTGTGAAGTCCAAATGGTTAGATGGTTGAGTAGCCCAATAGTTTGGTTATGGAACCCAAGTTTTATAAAAGAATAATGTAACGAAGATCAGTCAATTTTCAAGAGAAAATATTCCATATGGATAGTATATGTCATTATGTTTCTGGTGATATGTGGAATTTCACATAACTCCTCATGGTTAGAGAGTTATTGCCATGTGAATTTGGAGAACCCTCATGAGTTATATAGAAGCCCCTATAAGGTAAAAGAAGTCAAATTATTCTAGAAACTCCTAGAAGAAGTTGACCAGACAAAGTGGTTAGTCATGGGCTAAGTGGTTGCAACAAGAAAAAAATTAAAATTAAATTAGTTGCAACTAGAAGTGGAGTGTTTACTATTTGTGGATAAAGTGGTTGTAAGTGGACAAAGTGGTTAAAAGCGGGTTAGCCCAAAAAAGAAGGAAGTTGGGTAAATTGGATAGAAGATAAACTCTAGAGGAAGTTACTTGGAAAAGTATAAATAAGAGAGCAAGGGTCTCTTATGAGTATGATATTTGAGCATATTGAATATCCATTTGTGAAAGGTTATTTGGGCAGGCATTATTGATAGAGAAAATTTGTGGTAGAAAAATCACGGTAGAAAAAGTGTCGCAGAAAAATCGCAGCAGAAAAAGTGTGGAAAAGTGTGGTAGAAAAAGTGCGGCAGAAAAATCGCGACAGAAAAAGTGTGGCAGAAAAATCATTGCAGAAAAAGTGTGGTAGAATAATCACGATAGCATAATCATGGCAACAAAATCACTGTAGAAAAACCACAGTAGTAGAACCACGGTAACAGAATCACAACAACATAATCACGACAACTTATGGTATTTATTTTATGGAGAGTATGGTGTATTTCTAGAGGTATCATGTTGGTTATCTTGGTGATATTGTTGAGAGTTGTCTTGGTGATTGATATTGGTGAGTAGATATGATTTGGATGATGATATTAATGAGACAGTTTGTGTGGTGCATCGGTGATGTACTTGTGTTAGTATAGATTGTTGGTACAGTTTGACAGATTGCTTTTTGTCTACAAGTTGGGTCTTATACTTGAGGGTTGGATTCCTCTTCTTAGTTGGTGTTGAGATCTACAGGCTAGGTCTTGCAATGAGAGTTGGCACTCTCTTTGATTTGGTCCTAATAAACGCTGAGGATTGTATTTTGCAATACAAAAGAAACTTATACATATATTTGGTGTTCCTGGTGTTCTTTATTGTGATGATGCATAGTTATTTATTGTTAATGTATGCCATTAAGATATGTTTACATGCAATAAAATTAGTGTGATTGGAAGTAATGAGTAATGATGTTGTGAATGGTGATTGCTAACTAAATTTTTGTTAGAAGTGTAAAAATATCCCTCACATTGATTCAACCCCCCCTCTCAATGTGGTCGGTGCATCTAATAATTGGTATCATAGAAAGCCTTCACTGTAAGTCTTAAAAGCTTGAAGGAGATCCATGGACACACAAATGGATGATGAAGTTAAAATCTTTCATGGGAGAAATTATTGAACATGGAGAACATAAATAAGGGTATTTGAAAGAAAAAGGAGCAGGTGTTTGGAAAACAGTTATTGGTTGATTAGTTCCCTTTAAGAATAAGTCAAATTTTGCAGATCAAAAGGAAGAAAAGAAGAATGATGCATTAGCTCTCAAGACCATATTCAATGGACTCTCAAGTTTTGTCAATGAAATTATGGGACAATGTACTTCCGCCAAGGATCTATGGCTGAAGCTAGAGAAGTTATATCAAAACAAAGAAGAAAATTCCATCAAGGACAATAAAGGTAAATACTCTCCAAAATATTTTTATTATAATACTCCTAGTGAGGTTGAATGTTCTCTTACAAATGAAGAAGATGATATAGTAGAAGTTTGTGTAGATTAAAAAGAAGAGTTGTTGAAGTTTAAACAAAAAAAATTGTTTGAATTAGGTGATGTTATCATGGAAATAGGACATTATTCGATTTCTTATGAGTATCTTGAAAAATGCATTACTGGAGTCCTAGAAAAGTACCCAAAGCACATCATGGAACTAAAGCAAATGCTCAAAGAACAAGAAAAAGGTAAAAAGACTCAATTAGAAGAAAAAGAAGAAGAGATCAAAAGACTAAAGAATGAAATAACTAATCAAGCAGAAGAAAAGAAGAAGGTATATGATGATATTAGCAACAGTATTGAAGTTAATGTCAATATTAAGAACACAATTGAAGAATTCAAAAGGATAGAGGAACTATTGAAGAATCAAATAAATGAAAAAGAAGAGTCATGCCATAAGTTGGAAGTTGAAGTTATTGATCTTAGAAAGAAAATAGAGAATTCAAAAAGTTTCATGAACAACTCAACATTTCTAGATGAAATCCTATATAGCCAAAGATCTCCAAATGATAAGTAAGGTCTTGGATACAACAAGGAAGCTATACATTTTGAAGCTAGCGCTTATAATAAGAATGAGGTAAGTCCTTTATTCTCAAAAGGTGGAAGCAATGCTACACATCAACCATCTACACAAAGCAAGGAAAAATTCAAAAGAACAAAGCAAGGAAGAAATCAAGAAGCCATGTTTACACCTCAAATCAAATTTAGAAGAGAGACACCTTCATGGTGGACACCAAAGCAAAGGTATGAAAATGTTTTTCATGGTCAGTGCTACTCATGTAATGAATATGGTCAAAAAGATTTAGATTGCATAAATTATGCAAGGAAAGATAATGGAAGCTTTCATAACACCCTAAGGCGTTAGAGATGTAATCAAGTGGGATACATTGTTGTTCATTGTCACACCATGATATGCTACAGTTGCAGTGGGTTTGGCCACAAATCCCAGGATTTTTGGAATACAAGAAAACAATCCATGAAGAGTGCTTCGTATAGTATGAAAAGAATAACACATGAATCTAGGAAGGAAGAAAAGGTTGAAAGGATGGAAGCTAAAAGAACCAGTGCTCAGAGAACAAGACACTCTCAGAAGTGGATGAAGACGACTGAACAACCAAAACAGAATGGCATCCATGAGGCAAGATCAATATTGACATTTTATGAATCATATGTGGGCTCCTATGGTAGAATTCGTGTACATACACGAGGTGACCTATAGAAAGGTTGTGTACATACGTGAGTTTTCTGTGGAACAAGCCACGTACCTGTGGAAAACTCTTGAAGAGGAGCAGTGTATAGATGAGTTGCATCATGGTTTGATTATCTAACTTTGTTTATGCAGGGTCTGAGATGGCTTTCTTCAAGTTTCATATTCTTATGTGTGTTTGATGAATATATGGTGATAATATTTGGTTGAGTGTTGAAGCATATTCTTGATTCCTATATTGGATGCATGGTACTAACCCTAGAGTGTGGATTGAGGAATTTTTTGTTGAGGAACAGTGTTGGTTATGTCTCTGAAGTTATGGCACTTTGTTTATTATATATATCATGATGATGTGATGCTATATAGAGATATACCGTTGATCTATTGAGGGACACTCTTGGTACATGTTTAGAGGTATTTTTGTTGCATTATAGTTATTGTTTTGAGGAAGATCTGTTGTTGTACATGGTTGGTACATATGTGAGCTCCATTAACATATCTTATGATGTATTGTTAGAGGCATATTTGTTGGATGTCTTGGTGAATGCATTTGGCATGTGGTTGAGATACATATTGAGACATGTAGTTGATGCGTTGATGAGGTGGTTATGTTGTACATCATTGATGAGTCATAGCTTGATCTATGGTTGATTCACTTGATTTTGTACATGATGTATGGGATAATATAGTTGAGATGCTTGGTTGGTATATTTATGGTTGAGATACATGGCTGTGGTACATGTTCATGGTAGAGGTATATTATGAGTGATATGAAATGTGTTTGAGTCATATGGTTGGTACACAGTTGGCACATATTCTTGTCATATGGTTGGTACACTACATTGATGATATCTTATGGTATATTGTATGGTATTGATGTACATGGTTGATTTACATGGGTGTTGGGCATGGTTGGCACACAGTATGGCACAAGATGTACATGGTTGATGTTTTGTTCATGATTCTCTATTCATTGTTGACATATGTTTTTCTTCATGATGTATGGTATGGCATGGGTTTGATGCATGGATAGGTCCAAGGATCATCATAGGAAGAGAAGATCATTCTTGAGCAGTTGATCTATGTTTAGGTTGACTAGTAGAATTTGCAGCAGAAGCAAATTGCACTGGTAGCATATTTTTCATCTTGCAGAGTGTTGATTATTTGGGTTGGTTTTCATTGATGTCAACTCTTGAAGAAAGTTCGGTAGCAAATTCTGGTAGCACAAAGGTTTGGGTAATGGACCCAAGTTTTTTTTATGGATATGGTATGAGTTTTGATATATTTGCAGGTAAGACTATTCCATATGGATATTACATGTCATTCCATTTTTTGTGGTATGTGGAACATCACATAACTCCTCGCAGTTAGAGAGTTATGGCCATGTGAAGTTGGAGAAAGGTTTGGGTAATGGACCCAAGTTTGTTTGATGGATAATGCTATGAATTTTGATATATTTGTAGGTAAGAATATTCTATATAGATAGTACATTTCATGCCATTTATGGTGGTATGTGGAAAGTCACATAACTCCTCACAGTTAGAGAGTTATGGCCATGTGAAGTTGGAGAACCCTCATGAGTCATCTAGAAGCCCCAAAAGGTCAAAGTAGTCAAAGTGGTTTAAGAGATTTTAGAAGGTAAATAATAAAGTGAAGTGATGAGTGTACTATAATTCAAAGTGAATATAAGAGAAATTATTTAAATAATAAATTTAGTGGAGAAATTACTAAGTGGACAAGTGGTTAGAAGTGGGTTAGCCCTAAAATAAGGAAAGTGGTTTAAGATGGTTAAAAGGTAACCCCTTGAGGAAGATGCATGAAAGTATAAATAAGAGGCAAGGGTCTCTCATTTCTAATCACACTTGAGCATATTGAATATCTACAAGTGGCTGAGTTAACTTAAGATTATCTAAGACAAATTTTAGAGGGAAGATGAAGTAAAGAAGGCTGAAATTTAAGGGAGGATAAATTCTTTTAATGATGCTTTCTAAGGTATGTTATTTACAGGTCATCTTACCATTTTCGACATAAATTTTTTTATAGAATGATTCAGACCATGAAATTGGGAGGTCATTGAGGAAACATATCCAAGTATATTTTATACAAATTTCATCTTGTGGGTCGTTGTAGTTTTGGAGTTAGACGCGGTGGAAAATAGGGTTTGTGGCTAGTCCTGAAACTAGTCTAAAACATGTGTTTCGGGTAAAAACGTTATAACTTCTTCATAACAGATCCAAATTCAGTAAGACCAAATGTATTGGTTAGAGTATCATCTGTAGTATTCTTTGTACAATTTTCATATCCATACAAGAAATATTATGTGCGGGTAATGCTCTACAAGGTCGCTCTCTAGAATAAGCTAGAATTCAACAAGGTATGCCATTTTTTCTATAACTCCTTTTCAGAGAGGTTCCAAGTAGTGAAATATCAAGGAATTGCATAAAATAAACTGAAGAACATTGTATACCATTTTCATATATTTATTCATCACAAGTACATATCTATGATTATTTCAATTTAGAGTTTTTAATGAATCCAAAATTAGTCATGTGAGACTAAAGTAAAGTTTGATGAAAATGCTATTCTATTGTTGTTAAAGTTAAGGAAGGTATGCAGGTATGTAATCATATACACCAGTTCTATTACAGAGTTATAAATCATATTTTTATGATGAAATTGATGAGGGATTTTGGTTGAGTTACATGTTGGGTACATGGTTCAGACAAGTAGTTGATGAGTTGGCACATACATGAGGTGTATATTTGATGATGTTGGTACATATTGATGATTCATAGTCGATGAGTAGATGATGCATGATTGGTACATACTTGGTACATGGTTGGAGGCACTTGTTAGTAGTATTGTTGACACATGGTTTATGGATGGTGTAGCATACTTGTATTGGTATATTACTAGAAGCACATATTGATCATGGTGATGATTATGAGTTGTTGTGTTATGCTTGGTTGATGCACATATTTGAGAGTTGTGTTGGTGATTGATCTTGGTGATTAGATCTGATTTGTTTGATAATATTGATGAGACAAGTTGTTGTGATAGGTTGTTTGGACAGGTTGTTGTGACGGGTTATTTGTACAGGTTTGGTGCATGGTTGATGCAATTGTTCATGGTACAGGTTGATGCATGGTTCATTCATGGTTCAGGTTATTTTTACATGATCCAGGTGGATATCGGTAGCCACCCACCTTTTCCAACTCCCTCAAAACAATTTTCTGGCAATTTTGACAATTTACTACTTTTAGCAGTTTTTAACTTTCAAGGCCATTTTGAGGACCTAAATGAAGGTTTATTGGGATAGAGATACTCAATGATAGTTGAAGTCTTTGATTGAGCCCCAAAAATGAATCCCCTCTATGATACCTTTCCAACGATTTATCGTTCACCCCAAACGGAGATCGTATGCCAAAGTTACGCCCCCGGGAAGTTGATACACCAAACTACCCAAAACGGGGTCCACAAGAATGTTGGATTTTCATCTTCCAGGGTTAGGTTTTTGGATTTTATTTATGATAAAAATTCCTTTGGAGCCACATTATAAAAATATCTTCTCATGTATGCAAGTATCCATCACATCTCTTCTCAGAGATAAGTCGCCACCATTCTAGCGAGTCTTTCACTCTGTATTTTACAGTCTTTGTACATTTTCGCTCATTAATAGAAAATTGTGTATTAATGTATATCTGTGTTTATGGTTTCATCTCTAATACATTTATGTTATAATATTGGATATCCTAGATATCTATGTACATTTATTTATTATATCTCCACTCTCATTTCGTGCCGGAAAAAATATGGATCCAAAAATAATCTGGATCAGTACAGGTTGTTTCCTGTAGGTTGATTGGTATAGGTTTATAGTAGTATATCTCACAGTGATAGTGTGATAGTGGTTCCATCATTCTACTTTTACATCAGGGCGGTTGGACGGGGCAAGGACAGGTGGTTGTAGCCACCTTCTGGTTGTAGCCGAAGAACATAGGGGGTTGTATCCCCCTTCTAGTTGTAGATAGATAATTGGGGAGTTGGAGCTTCCCTCAGGTTGTAGCCTCAGAAACTAGGGGGTTGGAGCCTCCTTCCAGTTGCATTTGGAAAACAAAGGAAGTTGGTTCTTCCAATGAATGTAATTCTTAAAGACACATAAGAAAATGCATTATGTGGTTTTCTCCCACTTTGGGTTTCCACATAAAAACACTGGTGTACTGTGTATGTGTATGATTGGTCATTTGTTCATTTTTTATTTACTCTACAATTATTGGATGATAATATTACATTTATATAACACTTGCATTATATGGTTAAAAAGGATTATATTGATCTATTACTGATTCACCCCCCCTCTCAGTAATCCAACAATTGGTATCAGAGAGGGTTCCTTTAGGAAACATTTTAGCCATTGTAAGGAGATCATGGATTATTCTGAGAATAGAGTACCAATGTTTAATGTTCATAATGATTTAAAGTATGATATGTGGAGAAAAAGGAAGAAAGTATGTTTATAGGCACAGGGGCATTACATTTGGCTATCATTTTTTACAAGATATGATAGTTCAAAAAGGGAAAAGAATGCAACCAAGAAGGAATTGAAGAAGAATAAAAAAATAAAAATGGATTTAATATGGGAAGGATTACCTAATTCAGTAAGAGAAAAGGTTGGTAAATGTTCATCGGACAAAGAAATTTGGGATAAGTTACATGACATACATTCTTCACCCATCGCAGATTTAGAAAATGCCAAAGAAGATGTATATACAGATCAAAAAGAATTATGTTCACCATGTCAAACAAAATCAGAAGATGAAGAGTGCATAATCACTAGAGGTATGTTGTTTTTCTTTAATTGTGAAAAACGAGGACATCTTGAAATAGAATTCCATGAAGGAAATGAGATAGAAAAAATTATCAAAAAGGGAGACAATTATGAAGCAGGATTGACTAGTGCTTTAGATGAACTAAGAGAAGAAAGTAAGTCACTCAAGAAAGAACTGATTAAACAAAAGGAAAGTGTTCACATTTTTTAAGAATCCCAATAGGTCATCGAGAACTTAAGAACTCAGTTAGAAGAATCTAGAAAGATCGAAGAAAATATTGAATCTCCAAAGCAGTATTTGGAAGCCAACATAGCAGCACAGAAGGAAGAAGCATAAATGAGAGAGAAGATACTAACAGATCATCTTAAGGAAATAACTATCGATCTAAACCAGCTTGTGACAGAGTTTGGTCAAGAAGAGAAAGGACTTGAAGAAGAAATAATCGCATTAAAAATTCATCTTGGAGAAGCGAAAAGAATAGAAGAAGTCATGAAGTCTCAGATAATGAAGAAATAAGAAGAGGTTGAGAATATTGAAGAAGAAGTTGTCACATTAAGAAGTAAAATCGCCAAGCTCAACAAGAACGTTGAATAGACAGAAACATCCACATCAGTTATAGTGAATGAAGAGAAGCACTCTAGGTTGCTAGAAAAGAAGAATGAAGAAAATAGAAAGAGTTATGCAGAATTACTCAAAGGAAATAATCATGGTCAACCAGAATCTAAGAAAACTATTGAAGATACGTATTCAAGAAGAGCATCCATGTTCAAGCCACAAATAAGTTTCCATCATGATCATGATCAATCAAGGAAGAAATTCACAAGGAATACACCACAAAGAAGATCATTCACTCCCAGGTATGCAAATTTCTTTTATGGAAATTGTTTTTATTGTACTAATTTTGGACATAAGGTTGCAAATTGCAGGGATTATAAAAGAAATGTTCAAGAAATAAGTGTCTATGTGTCCCCATGTAACATTGAATGTTACAAATTTCATAACTATGGAAACATGGCTAGTGATTGTAGAAGCATGATCGATACTTCCATGAAAGAGAACACTGATATCATGTATAAGAAAGTATGGATAAGAAAACAGAAAAAATAGGTGAAAAATGACCAAGTACCAGAGATCGCAAGATTGGCAATAAAACAAGCTGAAGAAAATTCTACAGAGAAAAAGAAATATGTCAGATACAAAAAGGTTTGAAAAATCACTGAAAGAAAAGGAGGACAAGTAAATAAGGAACATGTTCAAGAGATTGTAATTTTAGGCATTGTAGTGAAAGATGAATCCGCAGACAGAAAGAAAGAAGTCATAGCTTAGAGAGATGATGAATCTCCCAATGAAGATGATGATGAATCTACCAATGAAGATGATGATGAATACACATCAGAGCAGGAATTGTTCTAAGACATCTAGCTTAGAGAATCCCAGGTAATATGAATATTTGATAGGGGGAGTCTATGCGATATTTGTTACTAACCAAAGAACCATCCTTCGAGTAGCTTGCAAAGTTTGAGTAGATAGATCCAGAGAAGTCAGTTAGCAGAAGTACAGTTTGATAAATTAATTAGTTGTAGTAGTGAAGACCTCATGATAGTATAGTGATAAATGGGTCAACATTATGGACAGTTGTGCAGTAGAGTCTTGGACAGTATGGAAAAATATGGATTCTTAAGAACACTTAGCAGGTTTGGACATATATATGATAGTGGACGAGAGCATCAATTCATAGATTGGTTCAAAGAGTGGTTCAGAGACAAAGGAACATTATCATAATGGATGATAATTACACAGGAAATGGCTCAAACAATGCTAATGGATTACAAATTGATAGATATTTTTTGGACACATGCAATGCATACAACAATTCACATTCAAAATAGAATAATGCTCATAAAAGGAAGTGCAGACAAAAACCTTTACATCAAGGTAACTCAAGATGGTATTTTATTAATTGAAGTTTATGTTGATGATATTATTTTTGGAAGTATTGATGACAGGTTAAGACAGAAATTTGCAAAGGATATGCAGAATGAATTTGACATGTCATTACTCGGAGAACTATCCTTCTTTATGGGTCTTCAGATATGTTAAAGAAACTCAGGAATTTTTATTTCTCAAACTAAGTATATCAAAGAAATGTTAAATAGGTTCAGAATGGAAGATTTCAAACCAGTTACCACTACTATGAAAACCAATTGCAAGTTGAGAAAAGATGATGATTCAAAGTCTACAGACCATAGGAAATACATGTCAATGATTGGTATCTTACTATATGTGATAGCATCTAGACCAGATGTAATGCAGGCAGTTGGATAGGAGGCACGATTTCAAGCAACACCAAAGGAATCGCATGTCTTAGTAGTAAAGAGGATTTTCTGATATATCAAAGGAACATAAGAGTTTGGATTATGGTATCCAAAAGGAAAGGATCTATAACTTATTGCCTACGCAGATGCAAATTGGGCAGGTTTCATTAATGAATGACGAAGCACCAGTGGAGCAGTGTTCTACTTGGGTGAGTGTTTAGTATGATGTCTAAGAAAGAAACAATCATCATTATATTTATCTACAGCCGAAGCAGAGTATATTGTAGGAGTATGATGTTGTACAAAGGTTCTATGGATGAAACAAACTCTGATAGATATACATGTTGAGTATGATGATCCCATTCCAATCTATTGTGATAATACAAGCTCCATCAGTATCTCAAATAACTCGGTGATGCACTCCAATACGAAGCACATTCCAATCAAGTATCACTTTCTATGGGGACAGGTTGCAAAGAAGAAAGTCAGAGTTGAATATGTGGGCACAAAAGAACAAGTGGAAGACATCTTTACAAAATCGCTTCCACAGGAATCCTTTGAGTATCTTCGCCAGAGACTCATAACAATTTTTACTCCAAAATGAATCATTTTGAATGCTTATCTTATATGTCCTAGATTTACACAAGGAAGCTCCATAAAGAGGAAAATTCAGGTTGGGATATCAGTTTCAAGAAGATTTTAGTTAAAGGGATCAGCCCCAGATGGAAAGATACCTTTTCCATTGATGACAAAAGGGGAGATATTTATCATATGCAAAGGTAAATTCTTGGAGAAAGAGTACATAGGCATGGTTCCAGGGGGAGCGATGGTTACAGGGGGAGAATGAGTGATATGAAATCAATATTGCATCATATTGTTTCCATAAATTCCAAAGGTGGATATTGTTGATTATTTGGGTTGGTTTTCATTGATGTCAACCCTTGAAGAAAGTCCGATAAAAAAATTCAGTAGCACAAAGGTTTGGGTAATGGACACAAGTTTGTTTAATGGATAATGGTATGATTTTTGATATATTTGAAGGTAATACTATTCCATATGGATAGTACATTTCATGCCATTTCTAGTGGTATGTGGAACGTCACATAACTCCTCACGGCTAGAGAGTTATGGCCATGTGAAGTTGGAGAAAGGTTTGCGTAATGGACCCAAGTTTGTTTGATGGATAATTCTATGAATTTTGATATATTTGCAGGTAAGAATATTCTATATGGATATTACATGTCATTCCAATTTTGGTGGTATGTGAAGTGTCACATAACTCCTCATGGTTAGAGATTTATGGCCATGTGAAGTTGGAGAACCCTCATGAGTCATCTAGAAACCCCAAAAGGTCAAAGTAGTCAAAGTGGTTTAAGATATTTTAAAAGGTAAATAATAAAGTGAAGTGATGAGTGTACTAAAAGTCAAAGTGAATACAAAAGAAATTATTTAAATAATAAATTTAGTGGAGAAATTACTAAGTGAACAAGTGGTTAGAAGTGGGTTAGACCTAAAATAAGGAAAGTGGTTTAAGATGGTTAAAAGGTAACCCCTTGACGAAGCTACATGAAAGTATAAATAAGAGGAAAGGTTCTCTCATTTTTAATCACACTTGAGAATATTGAATATAAACAAGTGACTGAGGTAACAAAATGATATCTAAGCCTAATTTCAGAGGGAATATGAAGTAAAGAAGGTGGAAATTCAAGGAAGGATAAATTCTTTTAATGATGCTTTCTAAGGTATGTTATTTACAGGCCATCTTACCATTTTTGCAATAACTTGTTTTCTAGAATGATTTAGACCTTGAAATTGGGAGGCCATTGAGGAAACATATCCAAGTAGTTGTGATACAAATTTTAGCTTGTGGGTCGTTGTAGTTTTGGAGTTACACACCGTGGAAAATAGGGTTTGTGGCTAGTCCTGAAACTAGTCTAAAACAATTTTTAGGGTAAAAACATCATAACTTCTTCATAACAGATCCAAATTTAGAAAGAAAAAATGTATTGGTTAGATTATAGTCTGTAGTATTTTGTGTACAATTTTCAGATCCATACAAAAAATATTTAGTGCGGGGTACGCTCTACAAGTTCGCTCTCTCGAATAAGCTAGAATTCAACAAGGTATGCCATTTTTGCTATAACTCTTTTTCTGAGAGGTTCCAAGTAGTGAAAAATGAAGGAATTGCATAAAATACATTGAAGAACATTGTGTGCCATTTTCATATCTTTATTCATTACAAGTACATAGTTATGATTATTGCAAGTTAGGGTTTTTAACTAATCCAAAATTAGTCATGTGAGACTAAAGTAAAGTTTGATAAAAATGTTAGTCTCTTGTTGTTAAAGTTAAGGAAGGTTTGTAGGTATGTGATCATATACTCCAGGTCTATTACAGAGTTACAAATAATATTTGGATGATGAAAATGATGAGGGATTTTGGTTGAGGTACATGTTGGGAACATGGTTGAGACAAGTAGTTGATGAGTTGGCACATACATGAGGTATATAGTTGATGATG
>ML830538.1:26427-63503 GCA_009831015.1 Picea engelmannii | reverse complement strand
CCAAGCATTGTACTGTTTTCATCTTTCAATAAAATAGTGAGAGTTCCAGTAATCCGATTTCTGTTCTTGCCATTTTAGCTGTGAGTTATTTTATTTGCCAGTATGTGTTGATTTAGAGAACAGACTGTTGACAGAGAAGGCAGAGCCCCCTTCGATGGAAACAGAGCTGATAACATTGTATTTACAGTAGATTTCATCCATTACTTTTCAGAAAAGATTCGACCCCAATCTACATTGCCAGTCTGCTCATGGGTTTAATAGCATAGAAGTAGAATTTCATTTGATTGCAACAGAGGGTTTAACATTTCAAGATTCCAGTTTAGACATTACCTCTTTCAGCCATTGATTTCATTTTTAGTTCAGATTGCTTAACATTCAGGAACTAGTCTGATATCTCATGAGATAGAGAAGTTTCTTTTGAGTACAGTAAAGGGTTTATCTTTTACATGCATATACAGAACAATACCGGTTAGTACCGAGTAGTACCGAGTAGTACAGAGCAAAGTAGGGTACARTAGCTCTTTCCAGCGAGTTTCTTTTAAGTTCAGAGATTAGTTTGGCATCCTTTAAACCCCCTCTTTAGCCCTGCATTTCCTGTGCTGGTTCCTCTAAGTCTACCTTCCCGGGTTGACAATTAAATGTTGATTTACATGGTATATCTGCAGCTCGACAATTTGGTAGGTGGTGGAGAAGTCAGGATCTATCTCGTAGAGGTGGGGCCATCCGGAGGTTTCGTGACCACAAGAGTCTAGCACCATGGTGAGTTCCGCGACTAGAGGTCAGTTGAGGCAGTCAACAACTTGGTTGGCACTTCCTATTTTATACTTGATGTTGAGGTGGAACTCATAGATGATTTTAGGGGCTAAATTTGTAAAATGGGCTAATTTTCCATGGTTTTCCCAAAAAAAGATTCACTAATTTCCATTTTTTCTAAAACCGATTCTCCCAAATTCCATAGAATAAAATTATTTTACCTTACAAATCACATAAAGTTTATAGAAACAATATAAAATCCGTAGAAATTTGAATATTTTTACAAAACTATCGCCAAGCATTTTACATATTTCCTATTAAGGACTAGGATTATTAGCCCACATTTCTACATTTTAATATAAATTTCCATCCTTAAAATCATCCCTGATGGAACTGCTATAAGTATGTTGACCACTTCTAATGGCGGTCATTCTATAATTTTCCTTGGTTTTGCATGAACTGTAGTGGCTTGTGATCAGTGTGGATGATTGTCTCCTTCCCAAGTATGCAATTTATCCACTGGGGGCAGACTTGCACAATGGAGTACATTTCTTTGTCGTAAGTAGGGTACTTATGAAAAAAATCTGATAGTGTCTCACTATGATATGCCACGGGTTGGTTGTGTTGAGTGAGAATGATGCCCACAACATAGTCTGAAGCATCTGTCTCAATCTCAAAGGGATGTTGTTGGTTCGGTAATGAAAGTACTAAGGATGATCACAAACGCTTCTTCAAGTCATCGAAGGCTTGTTGTTGGGACATGCCCCACACAAATTTTTCCTTAATGCCACCCATGGTTACTTGACTAAGGGCCCATGCGATATGAGAGAATCCTAGCACGAACTTGTGATAGAAATTGGCGAGGACCAAGAAGCTTCGAATTTCAGTGAGTGCGGTTGGGGCTGGTCAGTCACGGAAGATATGGATCTTGGATGGATCTAGATGCACACCATGGTGATCAATGATGTATCCTAAGTAATGGACCTTTTCCATGCCAAGGAGCATTTTTCTAAGTTTGCATATAGTTTGTATTGCCGCAGGGTGTGCAGAACCTGCTAGATATGCTGCAAGTGTTCCACCCAAGTCTTGTTGTAGATGAGGATGTCATCTAGATACACCACTACAAAATTATTGGTGAAATTTCGTAGGATATCTTCCATCATCCTCATTAAAGTTGTTGGATAATTTTTCAAACCAAAGTGCATGACCAACCATTCAAAAAGACCTTCTTCTGACTTGAAGGAAATTTTCCATACATTTGTCTGTTCTATTGGGACCTGGTGGTAGCTAGACTTTAGATCAATCTTACTGAAGTATTTTTCCCCCGTGTGTTGATCAAGGAGGTCATCGATTGGGCCATATTACTAAAGTATTGGGCATGATAATCAATGCAAAGTCACCAAGTCCTGTCTTTCTTCTACACCAGCACGATTGGACTCCCACAAGGCGATGAGTTGGGATGGATGTGCCCTTTGTGGAGAAGTTCTTGGATCTACCTCTTGATATCCTCGTTTTCTAACAGAGAACATCGGTAGACTGGCCCATTGGGTAGCGATGCACCTGGGGTTAGATCAATGGAATGCTTGACCTGGCAGTGCAGGGGCACCCCGGTAGGAGAGGAAAAGATATCTCAGTATTCTTCCATGACCTTATCTAGTTGCTTCTGTTGTGTGAAGAGAAAGACTACAGAGGCCCTGGATGTGGCTGTGATATTTCGCTCACTCTGAGAGTGAATCAGGAAGAAGACAAATTTCTCATTCTGAGAGATGACCTTCCTACATTTCTTGGCAGAGATCAAGGAAATAACATTAGGAGGGACTTCCTTGGGTATCCTGTACGATTTCTTGTTCAAAGTAATAATAACACTATGAGGCCTAGACTCATATACAACATGACATTTCCATAAATAAGGTTGGCCCAAAAGAACATTACAAACTTCGAGAGGAGCAACATCACACAATACCTCATCTTTGAAGGGATTGATGTTGTACGACAATCAAAATTGTTGGCTGACGCGGAGATCGCTTCCTTAGAAGAGCTATCCAATTATGCAGGGTTGTGGGTGCGACGTTGTCAGCAGGGCCTGCCTCTTGATGACCTCTGCTGAGATGAGGTTCTTCTAGCTACCGCTATCAACGATGAGGTGCAGTGGGGTTCCTTTTACCCACATCTGTGAATGGAAGAGATGCTCTCCTTCTTCTGGCTCATTTGGTTCACCAGGCTGGAGCTTGGTGGTAGCAACGGTGGCACTGGGTTTTGCGTCAATGATCTGTATTCCCCTTTTTGGTTCTAACTCAGAGTCAGAAACCACATATGATTCAGAGGCTTTCACTTCGGCCACCAGTGACTTATTTGAGCGACAATCAACAGTGTTATCCCGAGGGTTCTTATGGAAGTTGCACCACTTTCTGGTATCTTTCTTTGTCTTTCTACTGTCCTTCTTTGCTTGTGGATTGGAATAGTTGTCCTGATATTGTCCATATTTTCTCTTTCCTTTGTTCTATGGGTTGGGGCCGCCCTTTCCTAGATTTTGTTGTGAAGGGTTCCCAGGCCCAAATTTTCGTGTCTTTGGTTTGAGCTTCTACTTGATTTTGACGTCATATCGATAGGTCGTGCCCAAGGATGAGATGTCCAGAAATTCCATTCCGGTCTAGATGTATCTATGAAGAGCACCATGATATTTGAGCACTAGATGTCGCTCTGAATCTTTGATACCCATATTGGTGCACAAGGTATGGAAGATATTTGTGAAATCTAACACTACTTGGTCTCTTTCTTCCCGTAGTGTGTTACATTTGGTATACAAGTCATCATAACTTCCAACAGGGTAGTATTGTTCCTTAATATAATCCCTGAAGGATTCCTAGGTGGTTGTGACTACAAATAATGAGGGTTCCTATGTTTCCTTTTTCTCATAAAAAGTTTCCCACCAATCTTTGACACGGGGAACAGATTTGAGGAGCGCAAAAGTAATATTTTCTATATTCGAAAAGTTATGGACAAAAAAATACCATTCTAGTAGATTCAACCACTTTTCTAAAACATCTACTTATATCTAACCTTCAAATATAGGAATATATAAGTTGATTTGTACCTTGAAGGGGGCAACACCTCCGCTCGAGGAAGATGCATCGCCTGTTGGTAGTCGCCGAAGCATTTGCATGAAACTATCCATCATCTCATTCCTCTATTGCCTGAGGGATTCCTCAAGCAACATTTTGAAAGGATCTCCTATCCTATCCTATTTATTTTCTCCTACCATGAGAGGTCACTTGGGCATGCGACAGCTTTTGTCCTCAAGAGAAACAAGTTCGAGACCCAATTCTTTGTACGCTGAGCTCATTGGGGACATGCATTAAGACGATAAGGAGAAGACCACTCTGATACCACTGATCTATATTTTATGAGCAGAACAAAATGAATACAGATTATTAAAAGATTCTTAACAAAAAATAACAGAGATACAATAAAACTGGTTTTCTATTCAAAAAGGAAATAAGCTGAAACCATAAAATGTAGCGGAAAACAAGCTTGTTGGAATGGTGGTGGCTTATATCTGAGAAGATATGTGACGGTTACACTCATTCGCAAGAAGATGGCTACAATGAGGCTCTAAAGGCCTTTTACAATAAACAGGAATATCAAAAACCCTAGACATCCAAAAACCTAACCCTAGGAGTTGAAGCGTCAAAAGTCATGTGGGCCATGTTTAGGTAAGTTAGTACATCAACTTCCTGGGGTCACAACGTTTGCATACGATCTTCRTTTTAGGAGCATTATAGCCCATTTGAAAGGTATAGCCAAGAAAAACAATTTTGTACTTTCCCAAGTAGTGCCTCCACTAGTCACCTGGGCCCCAAATCCCCAAAAAACATCATTTAGGGCCTCAAAACAACCCCGAAAGTTTGGAACTCGAAAAACTGGTCAAAAAATGCCAAGGTGGAAAATTGTTTTTTGACGTAGAACGAGGTCCTTTGCCCAACCTCCTGCTCACAGGATAGTTCATAAATCCCCTTCTGAGCTGAAGCGGCTCTTTAGATTCCCTCGGGAATCACTGTGAAAATCTGACCCACAGGTCTTCCTTCTTTTCTCTGCACAACCTCCTGCACTCGCCCTGAAAAATTTCCCCACAGGAAAACTGTTATCGGGCTTCGGGGTTTCGATATGCCCATTGTTGAGAGTTTCTTACCTCTCCAATCCCCGATCACTGATGCGCCCTTTTTCATGCGCTAGCCCGCCTGGCTAGATTCCTGGCCCATATGACCAGAATTCATAAGACTCCAGCCTTATCTTCCTATCGGGGTTTCAGGCTTCAAAAACCCGATGCCCCCTTTGTGTGCTAGCCCTCCTAGCTAGGCCCTTGTCCATGTGACCTGCTCTTATACGACCATAGCCATATACGCCTATCGGGGCTATGGACTTTTTGATGTCGAAATGTTTATGTCCATGGGACTCGCAATCCGCCGAATCTCGATGCGCTCCTTTGTGCGCTAGCCCTCCTGGCTAGGCCCTGGTCCATATGACCTCTTCCCCATGACTGCAGTCCAACCTCCCATCAGGGTTTCGGGGTTTCCAATGTCTATGTGCACACGTCCTCTGGACTCTCGATCCTCCGATCCCCGATGTGCCGTCAACTTTTGCTTTTCGACACGATCAACGACTGTGATCAGTCGTTGAGATCAATGCTCCATATCTCTCCCGGGACTTTGGGGTTTCAAATGTCCCAAAACATTTCCCTCAGGACAGCCAATCCCCCGAATCCCAATGCACCCTTCCTTTAGCCTTAGCCCTTCTGTCTCACCATGGTCCATATGACCGCTACCATATGACCGCAGTCAATCTCTCGTCGGGATTTCGGGGTTCTTGCTGTCAATGTGCATATGCACTTGGAACCCATGATATGTTGATCCCCGACTTCCTCCGGATTCCTGACACGCGTCCTCTATATATGGATGGCCCTGATTCTGTGTCTGGGTTTCCACTATGGATTTCCTCGATCCTTTGTCCACGAGAATACCGATTTTGCGATTCCCGATGCGCCGGTCCTCCGACGGCTCCCGGTCTTTGATCTGCCACCTGTCCCCACAAATGGATAGTCCTGATCCAATGTCATGATTCAGAGTTTTCAATATCCTGATGATAGAAATCCTCTTTCAACTCCAAACCCCGGGTGCCGATATCCCGTCGGGTCGCTCGATCTCCACCACTTGTCTCCCCAAACGAAGGTTCCAAATCGCTCCGCTATTTCGCGACCTCTGATGTCCCGATTCTCACGACCTCGTGATTCTCGATTCCACGAACGTTGATATCCCAATGCCTGTCAGGACTTCTCTTCTGTCTATGAGAGCTTAACTCTCATGCAACTCCACCAATCCGACGACTATCGATGATCCGGAGCCAAATCTAATGGCTCAGATCATTTCTCTTGTGTGCGCTCCTCCTATGTGCCTCCTGAGACGTAGAATTTCAACGGTCCTGAATCTGTCGGCCTATTCGAGGCCAGCTATACTCCCTTCGAGCTTCTACGCTTCCTTCCTGTACTTGGAAGAATGTCAATCTTCCAAAGGCTTCAACCTTTTCCTTCCTTCTTCTCTGCGAACTCTTCGACCTTGAGCTTCGCCGCGCATGTATAAACGCTTACTCCTCCTGAGCTTTTCTTCTCCTTTCGAATCCTCGAAGGATTCTTTGACTCCTACGCCTCTACAGAGTCTTCACACAACAAAGTGCTATCTCTTCTTTGCTTTCACAAACACTCAGACCCCCAAGGGATTTTGTCCTCCTTCTCCCACAGATGGAGAATGTAATGCCTTCCTGGATTCCTTCTCAAACAACCATCTTGTTGAGTCTTTCTGGGTGTTCTGCAACCCAGTGAAGATCCTTCAGTGGATACTTCCTCCAACTTTAGAACTCAAAGATTTCTCTTCTCTTCTGTGCCTACTTGCACACTGACTCTATGCCCTCCTGGCAGAGCTCCACAGAACTCCTCTGAGATTCTGTATACTATATTCTATCTAAACTCACAACAGAGTTCTTCCCTCAACACCTCGTGCCTATGCTCAATGCCCACTTGGCAGAGCTTCTACAGAATCCTCAGTGATTATGTCTGCTACTGTGTCTCAGCTACACAGCCATGCCTCCAAGGTATTCAACAACCTTGAGGTATTCCTTTGAGTTGTTGACTCCAGTCCTTGTGCCGCAGCACGTCTTTGTCTGACTCCTCAGAGTTCAGAAGTGCATCCTTTGTGCACCGGTATTCAGAGTCTGCAACACTCTATCATGCCCTCATGGCATGAAACCTCAAAGACCTTCACCTGAAATCACACAAACTCCCTGCAAATGCACCAACATACATACATTCATAGCATATGAAAGAACACTCACAAACATCCATTCAAATACAGAATTATGCAGGAAAAACTGCTTCTTTGTACTAAATGGGAAAAACGCCTAAAATTACAAAGTGTTCTAAGTGCGGCCTGTAATAAGGTCTCGACTCCTCTCAAATCCTACGCTAGTTCTACTCTTCCTAGATCAACTAACTCAAAAATGAGATCTCCAAATCTCTTTTACCTGAGGGGCTCAATGGAGCGCTTCCCTCCAGAATTCACCTACTCTAATAAATTACAATCAATGGCTGTCCAGTCCAGTGTCTGGATTTATATCTCAGCCGATTTGGCATTAAATCCGATCCTATCTACAGCCTGCATAAAGCATGGCTTCCCATCGCTCAACAGCCTAAGCATTAAAGTTACATTCAAATCAAATTCAAATGAGGTTGCGCCTCCCTTTCAATGCACGATTTGAATCCGCTAGTGTGGTTGGCTGGCTAACGTGGAGTGATGCTCCTGCATCAAACTCCTCAGCTGCAAAATCATGAGCACCTGCTCATGCGCTTCCCTTCTAAGCTGTTGGAATCCTCTTGGATCCCAAATAATTCTTTGGAGCTTTTCATCCGCTCCATCTCCTTGCTGTTGCTACTTCTGCGCTGCTGCTGCTGCTGCTACTCTTCTGCTCAGCCTCTCCCTGCTGGCAATGTCTGCTGACCGGATCATTAGCTCTATGATCTCTTCGATCACTTCATCCAGCTGCTCCCACGGCTGGTTTTTCTCATGCAGTCTCCTCAGCTGCAAAATTTTTTGGCAATTGGGCAGATCACTATGATCTCCCATGCTTCCTTCATCTATTTCCAACCTCACCTGTTGGATGCGCATGCCCTGCATGTTCACTCTTTTTTCTAGGGCTTCTATCTGCTGGCATAGATCAACAAAGCAAATGTTGTCTGTGTCTTCTACTTCTTTAGCTGCTGCTGCAAACTCCCACATTGCAATGTTTTCAGCCTCATCACTGAAAATATCGAGCCATTCCTCAGAATGCTCGTTTTCCTCTTCATCTGCTTCTCCTTCTTCTGTTGTCAGCCTCAATGCTAAAACTTCTTTCTTTTCAGCTCCCTGGCTAAAGTCATTGAGTTGTTCCTCAGAATGCTCATTCTCTTTGTCCTCTTCGACAGTCTTCACCATCTGCACCAATTCTTCTTGGACAGTCACGGCCGATTGTTCCTTTCTTGCTGTTGCTGCATTGGCAACACAATTTTTTGCCTCCTCTGGGGCAAATGGCAGGAATATTTGAATTCCTCCAATATTCACACGGCTCCTCAAATCCTCCACTTCTGTCAGCTGCATCTGTTGATCCCCTTGTGAGCTCACCTTCTCTATCAGCTCCTCTGGCTGATTCTGACTCATCAGTTCACCCCTGCCCATCTGGCAATATGGGATGCTTCCGCTACCCTCCTGGCAGACTTTGAGATCAACCGATCCCATCTTCATCAGCACCCAATGCTGACTTGAACTCACTTCCGAGTTCGTGAGACTTTCATATAGTCTCAAATGCTCATCTCTACTCACTTGGCAATATGAGACGTTCTCGTTGCCCTCCTGGCAGTCTTCGAGATGCTGCAGCGATATCTGATCATTGCCCAGCTGGCAATGCGAAATTCCTTCACTGTCCTCCTGAAAGTCCGTGAGATCTTCAGCTGATCTCAACTCGTTGCCCTCCTAGAAATATGGAATTTCTTCTTCTCTGCCCATCTGGCAGTTCTTGAGATCATCAGATGATCCCATTTCAATTTTCAAATCATCGAGACTTCCCCCAGTCTCTGGTTCGCATATATGAACCAATTCTTCCTCTTCTGTGGCTCTGAGCTTTTCAACATTCCTCAGCCACCTCCTTAACAGCCTACGCTGTCTTCTAGCCATCAGCTCCCTGACTGGCCATTTCATCTCTGGCTCCTTCATGGGCCACTCATGCACCCATCTCGACTTCTTATTCTTCCGCATCTTCAATTCGAGCTCCTCCATCTCTCGCTTTATGTCAGCGAGCTCTTCATCCATCTCTGTGAGCTCTTATGCCCTGCTCTTCTTTCTATGGCCTTTAGTAGCCATCTTTCTATCTCTGTTGCCTCTCCTGGCAATCCTGCTGTCACTCTGCACGAAGAGTGTTTCCAGCCTCATCTTGCAGTCTTCCTGACTGTCTTCTTGATTGCTGCCTACCTGTAAACAATCGTTATGAAGTCCTCCAGTGATCTGTCTTCTTCCACCTACAATATACAGATGAAAATCCCGCTCTGATATCACTTGATGTGTATCAGAGTGCTCCTTCTCTTCCTCTCTCCTCTTTCCTGAAATATACAGACAAGAAATCAACTTTGATACGACTTGACGCAGAACGAGGTCCTTTGCCCGACCTCCTTCTCACAGGATTGTTCATAAATCCCCTTCTGAGCCGAAGCGGCTCTTTATATTCCCTCGGGAATCACTGTGAAAATATGACCCATAGGTCTTCCTTCTTTTCTCTGCATGGCCTCCTGCACTCGCCGTAAATAATTTCCCCACAGGAAAACTGTTATCGGGCTTCAGGGTTTCGATATGCCCGTTGTCGAGAGTTTCTTACCTCTCCAATCCCCGATCACCGATGTGCCCTTTTTCACGTACTAGCCCTCCTAGCTAGATTCCTGGCCCATATGACCAAAATTCATAAGACCGCAGCCTTATCTTCCTATTGGGGTTTCAGGATTTAAAAACCCGATGTGCCCTTTGTGCGCTAGCCCTCCTGGCTAGGCCCTGGTCCACGTGAGCTGCTCTTATATGACCGCAGCCATATACGCCTATCGGGGCTACGAAATTTTTCATGTCGAAATGTTTATGTCCACAGGACTTGCGATCCATCGAATCCCGATGCGCTCCTTTGTGCACTAGCCCTCCTGGCTAAGACCTGGTCCATATGACCTGTTCCCCATGACTGCAGTCCAACCTCCCATCGAGGTTTCGGGGTTTCCAATGTCGATGTGCACACGTCCTCTGGACTCTCGATCCTCCGATTCACGATGTGCCATCAACTTCCGCTTTCCGACAGGACCAATGACTGTGATCGGTCGCTGAGATCAACGCTCCAGATCTCTCCCGGGACTTCGGGGTTTCAAATGTCCCAAAACATTGCCCTCAGGACTGCCGATCCCTCAAAGCCCGACGCGCCCTTCCTTTAGCCTTAGCCCTTCTAGCTCACCATGGTCCATATGACCACTACCATATGACCACAGTCAATCTCTCGTCGGGGTTTCGGGGTTCTTGCTGTCAATGTGCATATGCACTTGGAACCCACGATATGCCGATCCCCGACTTCCTCTGGATTCCTGACACACATCCTCTACAGATGGACGGCCCTGATTCTATGTCGGGGTTTCCACTATGGATTTCCTCGATCCTTTGTCCATGGGAATACCGATTTGCCAATTCCTGATGCACCGATCCTCCGACGGCTCCCGGTCTTTGATCTGCCACCTGTCCCCACAAATGGACGGTCCTGATCCAATGTCGCGATTCGAAGTTTTCAATACCCTAATGACAGAAATCCTCTGTCAACTCCAAACCTCGGGTGCCGATATCCCGTCGGGTCGCTCGATCTTCGCCACGTGTCTCCCCAAACAGATGGTCCTGATCGCTCCGCTATTTCGCAACCTCTGATGTCCCGATTCTCACGACCTCGTGATTCCCAATTTCACGAACGTCGATAACCCAATGCCTGTCGGGACTTCTCTTCTATCTATGAGAGCTTAAATCCCGTGCAACTCTGTCGATCCGACGGCTATCGACGATTCGGAGCCAGATCTCACGACTTAGATCATTTCTCCTGTGTGCGCTCCTCCTATGTGCCTTTTGAGACGTAGAATTTCAATGGTCCTGAATCTGTCGGCCTATCCGACGGCAGCTATACTCCCTTCGAGCTTCTGCGCTTCCTTACTACACTTGGAAGAACTTCAATCTTCCAAAGGCTTCAACCTTTTCCTTCCTTCTGCTCTGCGAACTCTTCGACCTTGAGCTTCACCATGCGTGTATAAATGCTTACTCCTCCTGAGCTTTTCTTCTCCTTTCGAATCCTCGAAGGATTCTTTGACTCCTGCGCCTCTGTAGAGTCTTCACGCACCAAAGTGCTATCTCTTCTAAGCTTTCACAAACACTCAGACCCCTATGGGATTTTTTTCTCCTTCTCCCACAAATGGAGAATGTAATGCCTTCCTGGCTTCCTGCTCAGGCAACCATCTTGTTGAGTCTTTCTGGGTGTTCTACAATCCAGTGAAGATCCTTCAGTGGATACTTCCTCTAACTTTAGAACTCAAAGAGTTCTCTTCTCTTCTGTGCCTATCTGCACACTGACTCTATGCCCTCCTGGAAGAGCTCCACAGAACTCCTCCGAGATTCTGTATACTATATTCTATCTAAACTCACAATAGAGTTCTTCCCTCAGCACCTCGTGCCTACACTCAATGCCCACCTAGCAGAGCTTCTACAAAATCCTCAGTGATTCTGTCTGCTACTATGTCTCAGCTACACAGCCATGCCTCCAAGGTATTCAACAACCTTGAGGTCTTCCTTTGAGTTGTTTACTCCAGTCCTTGTGCTGCAACACGTCTTTGTCTGACTCCTCAAAGTTCAGAAGTGCATCCTCTGTGCACGGGTATTCAAAGGCTGCAGCACTCTGTCACGCCCTCATGGCATGAAACCTCAAAGACCTTCACCTGAAATCACACAAACTCCCTGCAAATGCACCAACACACATACATTCACAGCATATGAAAGAACACTCACAAACATCCATTCAAATATAGAATTATGCAGGAAAAAATGCTTCTTTGTATTAAATGGGCAAAACGCCTGAAATTACAAAGTGTTCTGAGCATGGCCTGTAACAAGGTCTCGGCTCCTCTCAACTCCTACGCTAGTTCTACTCTTCCTAGCTCAACTAACTCAAAAATGAGATCTCCAAATCTCTTTTACCTGAGGGGCTCAATGGAGCACTTCCCTCAAGAATTCACCTACTCTAATAATTTACAATCAATGGTTGTCTAGTCCAGCATCTGGATTTAGATCTCAGCCGATCTGGCATTAAAGCCGATCCTATCTACAGCCTGCATAAAGCACGGCTTCCCATGGCTCAACAACCTAAGCATTAAAGTTACATTCAAATCAAATTCAAATGAGGTTGTGCCTCCCTTTCAATGCGTGATTTGAATCCACTGGCGTGGCTAGATAGCTGGCTGGCTGACGTGGAGTGATGCTCCTGCATTATTTTTCAAGCCAGTGGAATAGGTGGGTGGCCACCAATAGCCACCTAGATCAGCAGCCCTGATAGAATTTCTTTTAGGGTATTTATATATAGGTTCCTTCTTCTTTATCTTTTTCTTACCCTTTTCCCAATAGACTATTTATTCTGCTTGATTGGACTTTGGACTGGGCTTGTAGTATAATATTTAGGTTCATCAGGTTCCTCTTTGATGTCTGGATCAATTTGGACATCAATCTATTTATCAATTTTAAGTTTTACCTCTACCTGTAGTGATCTTCGCGTTAGGTTTACCTCTGGGAAAATCTTCAATTGCTTGTTGTGTTTGTAACTTCCTCTTACCAGCACGAGTTATCATGGCTGTAGGGGAGCTTTCTTTCACCAAAACATCAGTGGCTTGAGATGCTTTTTTACCTTTTCCAGGTTTCTTCTCCTTAGCAGTTTTGGACTTAGGTTCTTGTTGTTTAGGTTTTAGTGACTGAATTAACTAGTCCCAGGACCTCTGAACTTCACTTAAAGAAAATATTACCAAAGTTTTAATCAAACTTTGATGAAAAATACTATTCTTTGCTATGTGTTTGAATCCTCTTAGACATCTTAGATAGGATTTTCAATAAGAAATAAGGAATATTAAGAGGATAGTCACCATTCACATGGATTAATAGTCTAATATGATAAAGGTTAACTAGTGAAAAAGGCCTTTGCAGGTAATGTACCTATGAATGATCAACAAGGCGGTGTTCCATTCTTTTCTCACCCAACTGTGTGGCATGCCTTGGCTCCAATTGGGGTTTTGCTTTTTTGGAATTAAAAACTGATTAACAAACTCCATTACTACATTTTTTTTCTTCCACCATCTTTCCCCATATACTGGTAACTTGAATTCTTTTGCTATGGAATGATTTGTCATGTGCATGAGGAGTTTACCCACCACAGTTTTGAAACCATCGAAATTCTGTGCAAAGATCATGGAAATATGCTCATCGTGACCCTGAAATGTTGAGAAGAAGTCGAACGAACTTGTTTATTTAACTTTTGTGCCATCTGAGGAAAAGATTCAAGTAATTATGTCCCTTCGGGCTCCAACCTGGTTATATGCCTGCTCTTTTTTTGTGCCATTACACTGATAGAATTCTGTGGAAGGTTTATGAAAATGTCTAGGGTTCGATCACCAGCTTTCTAATACTATTGAAGTATGAGAGTTATCCATTCACCTGAAGAACATGCATGGAGTAATAGGCATACTAAAAATAGGCGAATTATGACTTCATACATAGGGAATAAAAAACGGGCATGGTGATTTGATATCAAGGTGGCGAGTACAACCCAATACTTCGAGTTAGTTGTCATCATGAGAATTATGACCTGATATAGATCATACATAGATATGTATATCCTCTAGAAATGATTTCAGGCATTAAAACATGATCTCGGGAATGTGGCGCATGCAGAACTATCATTACTCCTGGCGCTGGAAGAATAGCGCTATTCTTGTAATGCCCTTTCCACTTTGGCAAATTTGAAAATTAAAACGATGAAAAGGACAAGTGATGTGATAGAAATCCTTTTATATAATATCCTAACTTTTAAATACTTAAAAACATTTAAAATGTGCATAAAAGATTGAATACATGCTTTCAAGCTAAGAAAGGGAAGAAACAAAGTTTAACAGTAGGATTGCTCTAGTTCCCCAACGTCCTGATATTTTTAAGAAGGGGATTTGGATTTCGGTTTATGCGAATGCTAGTCCTCTTGGTGATCCCTTATTTTAGTTTCTCCTTCCATCTTGTACCCTTTAGATTAGCCAGGGTGGTTTTCCATTCTCGCTTTGGATGTTTTCTCATTTCAGGGGAAAGAACCGTAGCCAAAAAAGTTTTTTCTTAAGCTCCTTCCTGGCTTCAACCATTGATTTGCAGATCCATTGCACGATACATTGGTCGTCGTGCTGAAGCGACCATGTGAATCGCGCATGTAGTATGACTGTATTGATTTTGTTTCTTGGGTACCCGATACCTCAGGTGTTGAGGTAAGGTTATATCCTCTCCCTGCAGGTATCCACTATCTCGTTTCCTTGTTTCCAGACTCCTCTACTACATCATACCACCCTTAACCCGCTAAGTCGTGAACCGTCCTATGCGCATCCGTTTAGGAATGTGGAACCTTTTGGCGTTGGGAAGAATGCTTCCTCTCATTCTTGTAACGATTGAGTGTTACAGATTGAACCCTTCTTGAGCTTGTTACCATCTGGGATAGCTTTTTTTTCCTATGATTTTCCTTGGGAAAAACTCGAAGAACGCCAAGGGGTTGGTAAACGAGCACGCTCCCTATTTTTTTAAATTCAGAGCACTCTCTACTAGTCACTGCACGGATTAACGCTGCCTTAACCCATTCATAGATCAGTTCTTCTTTGGTAACCTATATTTTAAGCGAGTTCTGCCCTAAATTGTGGTTACATCCTCCACGTAGGTAGATATGACTTAAACCCTGTTTCTGTGTAATTTAATCACTATCTCTTATGTATCCTTATGGGCACGAGTAGATTAGTTAATAACTACAGTATTAACCGAATGGTCTGATTGTTTGTTGGTCAATCTGCACAGCATAATTGCTTGACCATGGACTCGGTGGTGGTTGATGTCGTATTGAATATCCTAGACTTCGTGAGTTGGGTCGGTTAGGATTCTAGGATGGGTAGTAATTTCCCTTACCTCAAGGTTATCAGTTGGACCTTTCAAGTACTTAAATTGTTTTATACTAAGCATCCTTGTGTTTGGCTTATCGTTCCTTGAGTAGCAAGTTAGATTTTATAGCGGTGATAGTTAGGTTAAGGTCCCTTTGTCAAGGGTTTTAAGTCACATAAGTTGATGTAAGGGGTAGGGTTTTTCTCGCCCTTAATAATAATTGAGAATTAATAGTGTTATTATTAGTATGCATCATTATTATGGTAATTTATTTAAGGATTTACAAAATATTGGTTAACTATCTTGGTCCTTGAATTTCATTTTATCAATGAGTGATTATTGCACGGTACGATGGATATATATATATATATATATATATATATATATATATCCTTCCTTCCTCAGATCCTTGTGACCCTTCAAGGTTTATATGGGTTGATAGTACTAATTGATGTTACTGGTTTTAAAAATCATAAAACAAAGAAGGATATGGCATTAACATGATTTTTTAACTTGCGCAACCATGCTTAAATGGGACCCAAATTATTGAACCACTATGTGCAAATGACGAACTTAGACATTGAGTTTATCTTCATATTAACAACTATTTAATTGATATTGTGTTATGATTCCTCTCATAGTTATGGTGACATCCATAATTAATACCAATTATGATAGTGTTCTATCGATTGAGTTCTATTATTTATGACTTTAAGTAGGACGATTTTAACGGAATTGAAGCAAGGTTAATATTATTTGGAAATTGTAATTGTTGATTGTTGGCGACATTCTTAATTTATTGACATTAATTGGGGAGTCATGGGGCCTTGCTTGTGGTTGGCACCTTGGATTCTAAATTATTTTGTTTCATTGTTTCTCTCCTCATTTAATTCTTGTCATGTGTCGTATATGGTAATTGCGTCTTTTACTTGATGTATAATAGCTGATGCGATTAGATTTTCTTGGGCGCCATGAAATAAAACCTATGATTATTCTTGAGCATTGGAATTTACGTCAGGAATGATTTTTTTAGTAATTTAATTTACCTCTGCACCTTTAAATAAAGTTGAGGCATGATTGTTTAGTAGTTGATTCTCTTGTGCCTTGAAATATGATTGATGTGTGATCGATTGAGAAGTTTGTTTACTGCGCGCCATGAGAATAAAATGGATAATTATCTTGCGCCTTGAATAAGTGGGATGTATGGGTGTTTAGGTGTTTAGTTTACTTTTGCGCTCTGAATAAAGTTGATGATACTCTTGCGCCTGAAATTTAATGTGATGTATGACTGAATGTATGTGATTAGATTTCCTTATGCAATGAACAAAATTGATGATTACTCTTGCTCCAAATAGTTAATGTTCTTGTATGACTAGATAAGTAGTTAGACTCCTTTTCGCCATGAAATCTTGTTGATGTGTAATGCTTTAGTAATTTGATGTATTGCGCCTTGGATTAATGTCGACATATAAATGATTTAGTAATTAGATAATCATGTGTATTGATATTAAACGTTGATGTATGATTGGTTGTGAATTTGCTTAATCTCGTGCCTTGAATTTAATGCTGGTATATGATGAGTTATGTAATTGATTTCTCTTGCACCATGTTTAATTGATGTCCAGTATTGATTGATTGATCTAGTTGATGTTTGACTTGATTGTTAGTGGGATGTAGACACCTCCTAGTTCCTCAAAACAATCTCCAGCCCTGAGAGCTTAAATGGTCAAAATCAATTGGATCCTGGGCTTGAGCATTGCTTATATGTCCTGGAGGTCCAATTTTATGATAATCATTGCATATTTTATGATAGAATTGAGGAAAGGTTACAGGGATCTTACTTAGCTAGATTTCTCATCTATAATAACTATGAATTTTTTGGTATGATGGATAGAGGTTTATATAATTTAATTTCTTCTAGTTTTTGTCTATTACTACTTCAAGTTCTGCTACTAATTTTTTTATCAACATGTAATTGTRGGTTTGGAGTTACATGGATGACTACAYTGGCATTACGATTTCACATAGTTCATTTTCAGCCARGGTAGTGTCGGATAGAMGTAAAATATATTATACTAGTTTATTTTCTTTGCATATTTGTTTACTTTACTTTTGATTTATGTTTTTCAATAAATTTAGTTGTAAATAAATATCTATCCTTATGGGTAAGGATTCATGTTTCTCTTCTTTGAGATGTACTCAATGTATAAATCCTTCGTGACTGATTTTTAATCTCTTACAATTGTAGATTATTTTTTTTTAGTGTTTTAGATCAATTTAATTTTGGTTTATAGCCTCTAGCTAGTTTTTTTTTCATCTTATTCTTTTAGTTAAGTCTTGTTTGTTGAATAGTAGAATAATTTCCTAGTCGAGAGAGAAAGAAATGAGGGGATTTCATGTTGATGTTTTCCCTTGAAATATTTTTTGTGTAAAAAAATATTTTTAACAAAAGGGAAACGTTTATTTGTTACACTCCAAAAAACATTTATCTATGTTTGATTAAATGTTTTGTTAACTAATGACAGTCATGTTTCTTCTATAACAATATTTTACAAACAAATTGTCATATGACAAGAGGATTTTTTTTAAATGAAGAAAAGACAAGTTCCCTTTTGTTATGAAAATGAGCAATCACATATTTTCAATCTTCATCTTAGCTGAATTCTGATAGGAAGATCTTTCTTAGTTGGACTGGATTTGAGTTTTGAATATGCTGTCATGTACGCAATGATTAGAATTTTTTAGTGTTAAAATTCTTTCCATATTAAATTAATCCCACTCTAATTACTTTTAGTTATTTTTCATGTTTATTTTATCATAGGATTTTAGTTATGCATATGGATCTTTCCTAGTGAGTGTTGTCTTTGATTACTTTCATCTAGCATGGTTTTAGTATAGACTTATCTGAGTTTTATTTTTGAGTTTTTGTTTTCTTTGATCAATTTTAGTTTTAGTTTCTTTTCCGCTTGTAAATAATATTACTTTCAATTGAGTGAAGTTTTCCTATCAATATGACATCTTTCTTAATCCGACTTTATTCTTGTATACAAGAAAGATGTTCTAGCTACTAGCAAAAACATTCTTCCCTACAGATTGGAAATATATTTGACAACTAAGGATAGAGTTACTCTATAAATGTTTCGTTGGGATATCTTTGAGAATTGTTTTGAGAATCAATCATTTTAATCACAAATTAAATGGTTGACTAAATATTTAATCCTAGTCCTTTTGATCAATGACAATTTCATATGTGGTCTTTAACACAACTTTAATGGGAATCATCTTTCCATCATGTGGAATTGTTGATCTTGAGTAACTTTGGCTACACTCTTGACTAATCTGATTATTACCATGGGATAATATTGCACTCATAGCTTTCAGATAATATAATCACTTAGCTCCATGCATAGACTGGACATGTCTCACATGAGTTATGTAGGAGGCGAAGATCCGCCTCCTCCCCCACCCCCATTTTCTGTTGATGAATCTACATTTGCTCGTTTGATTAATGCTCAAGGAAAGAAGGTCGATTCAGCCCCTCCACCAAAGTTTGTAAAGAAGATAGGTACCACTCTAGAAATAGCCCTACCTCCGGAGAAACCTATGCAGGCAGTTGTTTCTCTGGCAGATCAGGCCCTAGTTGGACATTTTACCGGACTATGGCCATCCCCTCGCACCACCGAAATTTGGATCCAGAACAATTGGAGACATTTAATTTCTCAAGGCATTACGAGTTATGTTGTTGGAAGAGGGTTCCTTCTGATCGACTTTATCTCCAAAGAGGACAAAGATCTGATCTTTAGAAGTGGTTCCTATTTTATGGGCCCTCAAGGTCTCTACCTGAATCGATGGACTCTTGATTTCGAACCAGCATTAGATGTGCCTATGGCAGTCCCAGTTTGGGTCTGTCTCCCAAATATTCCCATGCATTGTTGGAATGAATAATCCTTACAAGAAATAGGAAATGGTCTGGGGAGGTATATCGATCAAGAAGATCCAAAAGGGAAATACTCTTGAGCCTGGATCTGTGTGGAGGTCAATTTAGAATTTGGACTCCCTGAAGCAGTGAAACTCACTGTCAAAGGTTGGCAACATTTCCAAAAGATGGACTATGACCAACTACCCTTCAAATACAGGCATTGCCATGACTACGGTCACTTCCAAAGAAATTGTCCTAAACTAGCTGAGAAGAAAAAGGGCCTTGAGGAAGGCTAGCAACCAATCAAGAAACATAAAGTGGTTTCTAGAAGAAAGGGCAGTAAGGACAGTAATCCTCCTCCAGCCTCAAAATCTCCAGAAAATTCAAAAGTTCAGGAGGGTAGGCAAAACCCTATGTTGGGAAATAGCTTTGTTGTTCTTGAAAACCCTGAGAAAGAGGTTCTCCCTAGACCGAATGAAGTGATCGTGGCTTCCTCTTCGGCTACTGCTATTGGATCCCCTGAAGCTCATGCCATGGGGGAAGCCCATACCAAAGAATATTTGCAAGTAATAATTTCTCTGGAAGGAGGTTCGGAGGAAGACGACATAGATGAGCAAGGAGCTGATCTAACAAAATCAAACAACAAAGAGTGAAGAGGAAGGAAATATGAAAGAGAACGAAGAGAGGTAGCCACTTATCGAGATAAATTATCAGGAGTACAATCCACTTTGGAAAGACATTTAAATTCCAGAAATACCAGGCAGCAAGGAAATGCCTCGAAAGGGGAAACCTCCAATCTAAAAGGTAAGTAATGAAGATAGTTTCCTGGAATTGTAGGGGATTAGGAAGCAAATCGAAAGTATTATCAATGAAAGATCTTATCAGAATCTTGATGTCAAATATCCTCCTCATCTAGGAGACAAAGATGGAAGAGCATTCCTTCCTCCAAGTTGCTCCTTCCATCTGGCCCAAAGAAAATAGTATAGTTGTTAACTCAAGAGGAGCGTCAGGAGGTTTGGCGACACTTTGGGATGCCTCCAAGTTGGATCTAGTAAGTTTTTCTACCAATACCCACTATATTTTTACAAAGTTTCTGCAGAAAGACACTCACCTAAAGGTCAGTATCTTTAATATTTATGCACCTGTTGCTTTACCTAAAAAAAAWTTTGTTGGAATATGTTGAATGACCATTTGAAGTCCTCTCAGCTAGAAAATATAATTTTAGCTAGGGATTTTAATCTAATTCTTTCCTCTGAAGAAAAAAAAAGGGGGAAACCTGGATTGGGATCCATCTAGAGAATGGGTTGAAGACATAATCTCAGACTGGGATCTGGAGGATGTTAAACCTATTAAAGGGAAATTCACCTGGACTAATAGAAGGCTAGGCCCAAGTCACATTGCAGCCCGTATCGACAGATTTCTGGTCCATCAGATCTTCCATTTGCAAGGCCTCGATCCCTCCTCTTCCATATTGTCTTTTAGTGCCTCGGATTATAAGCCTATTTTTCTCTCCTTCGCAAAGGATACAAATTTGGGACCAATCCCTTTTCGGTTCAATTCATCCTGGATTCCACTAGATGGTTTTCAAGATCTTGTTGCATCGGCTTGGAAAACTTAGGTTAGAGGCTCTGCCTTCTTTTTCTGGGAAGAAAAACTTCGTCTGGTCAAAAGAGCTCTTAAAGATTGGTCTAGACAACTCAAGATTCCAAAGAAGAAAAGATTAAAAGCTGAAAAATCTCTTGAGGATCACCAGTTTCATAATGAAGGCAGCCTGGATCAGGCAAATCTAGACAGAGAGGTGGCTCTTCATAACACTCTCCAGGCTACTTACATACTAGAAGAAAGCTATTGGAAGCAAAAATCTCAGAATTCTTGGCTCCAAGAAGGGGATAAAAACACTAAGTTATTCCATAAGAAAGTAGAGGCAAGGAAGCATTTTAACTCTGTTACTAAGATCAATCACCTTGAGAACCAACTGGTTTCTTTTGATGACATCAAAAGAGAAGCTCAGGATCAATTCTAGGAGATCTATATTGAGGAGGTCCCTGATATGGATTTTAGAAATTCTGAGCTCCTAGATCGAATTCCTGTCTAGGTAAATCATCCCTCTAACCAGAAGCTTATGTGTCCTATTTCTCTGGAATAAATTAAACAAGCAGTGGATGATATGAGCCCTGATAAAGCTCCTGGACCTGATGGCTTCACTGCTAGATTTCTCACTTCCTGTTGGCCAATCATCCAGACTGATCTTCTTCGTTTGGTTCGAAAATCCTAGAAGTGCTCTAAATTAGGAGGAAGAACCAATTCTTCCTTTCTGACTCTTATTCCCAAAGAAAATGGAGCCACCTCCTTCTCTTGATTCCGACCAATCTCTTTATGTAACATTGGGTACAAAGTCATTTCCAAATTTATGGCCAACAGACTGAAAATCATCCTTCCTAAAATCATTCCTGAGAACTAAGGGGGTTTCATTAAGGGACGACAAATCTATGATAACATAGTCCTAGTCCAAGAGGCAATTCATTCCAGCATTGGCCAGAAGGAAGAAGGTATGGTCATCAAATTGGATTTGGCTAATGCTTTCGACAAGGTTCGTCATGATTTCCTTTTTCAGGTTATGCTTCGGTTTGGCTTTGACCCTGCGTTCATTGCTTCAGTTAAAGCTTGCATTAAATCTCCTTGGATTGCGCCACTGGTAAATGGAAGAGCTGCAGACTTCTTCCAAGCATCTAGAGGGCTTCGATATGGGTGTCCCCTTTCCCCCTTTCTCTTCGCTATTCAATCCTCTACCCTAAGCTTTCAATTGGAGCACAGTAGAAACGATCAAGGCCTACTGGGTCTTAGAATTGTAATAGGGGTGAAAGATGTAAATCATGCTCAATTTGCTGATGACACCCTTTTGCTTAGTGGTGAAAGCCCTTCAATCACTTGGAAATTCTGGATCTCTACTAGGATGCGTCAGGGAGCAAAATAAACTATAATAAAAGTCAAATCTATAGTTGGAATTGTACTCCATTGGAAATGCAATCTTTGTCCAGGATCCTACAAATCGAAGGGAAAACCCAGTGGACAGACTTCAAGTATCTGGGCATGTCGATTTTGAAGTTTAACCCAAAAGTTTCCAATTGGGAACCATTAATAGATAAGTTGAAAGCTAAAATCAATTCTTGGGGAGCCTCCTGGTTGAATCTGGCAGGCAAAATAGTCCTATTAAAATCATTCCTTGCAAGTATGGATGTTTTTCAGAGTTCCCTACTGTTATCCCCTGCAACGGTTCTGGGGAAAATTGAAGCTCTCCTATGAAGATTCCTTTGGAAAGGAGGGAAACATAATGAAAATTGGTTGCCTTTAGTAAATTGCGAGAAAGTCACAACACCTTATTTAGAAGTGGGCCTGCATTTGCAAGATCTTCAGGCTCAAAACCTGGCCCTTAGGGCCAAACTTCTGTGTAACATGGTCACAAGGGAAATATCTTGGAGAAAACAGGTGCTATGGAAGAAATACTTCATGGGAACGAGGCTCAAAATTCTTGATCAAGGACCTAAATTGACTAAAGGATTCCCCATCTTCTCTCTTTGTAAGTGAGTTTATTCGTTCTTCTTCCCTGAGCTAACCTAGATCCCAGGTAACAGAAGGAGAATTTGTATCTGTGAAGATTCCATCTTGGAATGCCCTCCCATAGGACACCAGGAAGATCTGGATGGAATTAGGAAGCTCCTATTAAGCCAATGGAAAACCACAATTGCAGACATTTCCAGTTGGATAACAGAAGGGCTTCAGGTCTGGGATAATTGGGAAATTTTTAAATGTCCTCCCCATCTTCAGGAAGAAAAACAAAATCTCTTTCGAATCCTGCAAGGGAAATTCCCAGTAGCTAAACGTCTAAAGGATTTCAAAGGATAGGTCTCTATGAATGGTCATTATTCAGTAGCAGTAGGGTATAAATGTATTAAAGTAATTCCTCATGTCCCAAGGGACCCAAAAGTCTGGGAAAGTATTTGGAACCCAAAATCTCTGCCCAAAGTCAACCACTTTGTATGGAATCTAGCTCATAATAGTGTCCTCACTATTGAAGTTCTCCATAAAAAAGGGTGGGAAGGCCCCTCTAGATGCCCTCTATGTCTTTCTGCTGAAGAAGCCACCACTCATCTATTTCTCTTTTGCCCCTATGCTAAAGAAGTTTGGCATCTAGTCGTTGTTAGGACCCAGAAATGTCCCTTTTTCACTGCATCTTTTGATCATTCAAGCTTATCATTCCTAAGCTAAATGACTATTATAATGAGTACCAAGACCCTTTTTTCCAAGGTATGAACTATTTATCTTGCTTTTATATTTTCATTTTCGTAGCATGTTTGATTGGTAACGTTCACATATTTTACCCATGAAATGATTTAACTAATGATCAAAATGTTAGAACAACCCACTTCGAGAAACTCATTGTTGTTACAGCTATGCGCCAATCTTGGACGTTGTTACATGACTTCTGCAACGGATGCCACCAATCCTGGAAGCTGTTACATAACTGCTATGACAGAAGCTCGTTAATCTTGGAAGCTATTACAACAGACGCCACCAGTCCTGTTGTTATACGACTACTGCAACACCTGCTAATTAGATATGTTGTCTCACGATGTTGATCAAGGAGAATTCAATATTTTGTATTAATGATATCTAACGAACAGCTTGAGAATCGGGAATTCTCAAGACTATTCTATTTTTGAACACTGAATGACTCTGACTTTAAATAACATAGATTTTGTAATGTAAGGGGTTGTTAGTCTTTTTCCTTTGGGAGAAAAGAAATAAAAGTAGCGCTTATTGTACACAGACATTTTTGGAAATTGAATGAAAGAGTGGATTGAATTTCTTTAGCAGTCTATAACCTATCTCTTTGAGTGGATTTAGTGAGAAGGAAAGGGCCCACCTTCCTCACCGATTCCCCTCTATTTTGAATTCTAGATTATTCATTTTAATTGTGAATGATTTCACTGCTAGATGTTTATGGAATACAACTATTGTTACAGTTTAGTTCCTTCTTGGTAAATGCACATAAACTTGTCTCATAAGAAATAGAAGTCGGTTGTTGAACATTGCTGGAGAACTGCTTTCCCTTTTTCTACATTAGGTTAAAATCTTGTTTTGGAGAAATAAAAGTGTGAAGTAGCTTCTTGCAATAAGTAGATTTCCTTTCTGCAATAGTATAGAATTTCTTCCTGCAAAAGTAAATTAGAAAGTTAGATTAGGGTAGGCAATTCAGGGTTTTCATATATTCATCAGTTTAGATTGCAATTATGATTTTAATTCTGCAGCACTCCAGTTGTATCAACACAACTGTGTTAGTGATAATGTTTGTTTGTTTTGTTAAAGAAACTTCCCTACTACAATTAGATTAGAGATGCTTTCATAATCTAGCATAGAATGTGCACAATTATCTTGAAATAATAGAATTCTTTGGGTTGACAATTTATATTGAACACTTTGATTTTCCATTCAATTAAACAATTAAAGTGCCCAACATTTTGGCGTCGTTGTTGGAAATATAATTGTAGATTTTGGTAAGCACGATAGTTTTCTTTCTTAGGAATGGATAGTTTGCATGAATCAGAAAATGCGAGAACGAATCCTCCAAAATACTAACCTTATAGGTACCAGAGGACGTGGAGGAATAAATCCTGACATACTGGGAAGACAGACCATTGTTGATGATATTATAGCCAGAGCAGATTCTTCTTTAGGATCCATTTTTCACCCTACCAATCCTCCAAGAAGACGTGATCCGCAGTCAGCAAAAATACCCCATCTCGAAACATCGTTCTCATAAAGGGTTGAAGCTGAAATTGAAGCTGGAGATTTGTCACCAACAAATCAGCAAGCAACACTAGAGAACATTGAAGATCAAGGAAGTATAGCCTCGAACAGGGAAAATCTAGAAGAAGTTGTTTACCAGATCAATGGTCGGATAGTCACTAAGGAAGAGTGGGATGTTTTTCATATTGAGTGGAGGGGGAGAGAACATATGGAGAATCAAGGGGATAATGAAGAAGAGATCTACCAAGAGAATCCACAGAACAACGAGGATCAGGTAAACAATGAAAACACTATCTCTACCTTGGTTTTTCCTATTTCTGATGTTCCCACACGAGATATGGATTCTATGAAAAACATACCTCTCTCAACTCTCCCAAATTTTCATGGATTATCTACTGAAGATCCGGATGAGTTTCTGTTTGAATTTGATATTTTGTGTAGAAGCTATGACTACACTACCACTACGTAGAAGTTTAAACTGTTTCTAGCTACATTAAAAGGTAATGCGTTAAGATGGTTCATGAGCCTTGGAGGAGAAAACATTTCAACATGGATACAAATGAGGCAAATTTTCCTGAACAAATACCAAGACTATTGTCAAACAAGGGAACGAAGAGAGGAACTTTTCAAAATGTCACAAAAGGAGGACGAGACCCTTGAAGACTTTGTGGAGCGACTCCAATACAATCTACAATGGTCTAGCCATCCGGATGTGAGTAAGGACATTCTGAAAACCATTTTGCTAAAAGGAGTTAGAGAAGATTGTTTAGATATGCTGAATATGCTTGGCAAGGGAGATAAATCTAAGGAATCTTATGAGGGCATTGTAGATCTATGCAAAAGATGTTCTCGAGGATCTACAAGGAATAAGCTAGCTACCAAGGATACTACTTTTTCAAGGGTACAAAAATCAGCCAATGGAGCAGCAACAAGAGAAGAAATAGGTAATATGTTAGAAAGTTTCAAAATAGAGATGATTAACTCTTTTTCCTCACAAACGAATAGTTTGCAGGTCAAACAGAAACAAGCAGAATCAGAGCAAGTACTATGCATTTTCTGTCTGAAATGCAGAAAGAAACATCCACCAAGGGAGTGCCCACTGAACAGTGTCCAGGTATGCCTTATTTTTTAATTAGACCATGCCACTAACCAATGTCCTTCTCTACCAGGTGTAAAAGAATCAATGAAGGCAACTAATGAGGAAGTAGAGGCTGTCTATCTAATAACACAAAGGAGACAATGGAACCCAAGAGGTCAAGGTATGAATTCTCAATTCTCTCCTCCAGCATTTAATTATTGGAACAATCAGCTACCATATGGCCAGATGAATGCCCCCCCTCCAAATCAAATGCCACCCTCTTATCAGGATCCCAATGCATTTTTACCTATGCCCCAACAAAAGAATCACTATGGGAAATGGAACCCATATGGGAGAGGCCCTCAAGAACAACTCAGTTATCAAAGCCATCACCAACTGAACTTCTTTCAACAACAGTTCCAACCCCCATACCAGTAGCAACAGCTGCAATTGCCTCCCAATAACTCACCAAACAATCCTCCCTTAGGAACTCAAATACCTTTTCAACCTAACCCAAAACCAAATAATAAGGTCGTTCATAACATAGACATACATAATGTGTGAGCCTTATCTATTACTCCTATGCCTTGTGATGAAATAAAATTAAGATCAGGGAGAATAGTTGAGCCAATAGTTGAAGATTCTCCATCTTCAGAATCAGATAAGGAATCAGGGGAGAGACCATCTACTGATACAGAAGAAATTGACCAACCCATTCTAGATTCAGCAGACCCACCATTCCCTGAAAGACTGAAAATTACCAAGCCTGTGGAATTACCATCTTTCAATCTCCTTGGAGAATTACAAAATCTGCACGTTAATATTCCACTACTGCAAGCAATAAGGGATGTCCCTATTTATGCCAAGACTGTGAGGGACCTCTGTATCAGAAAAACTAGACAAAAACCTGAAGATCCCCTCACAGTGCATGTGTGGGGGATTTGTCTGAGCTAATGTTAGGCAAAACTCCACCTATTAAATATGGCGACCCAGGAAACCCTACAGTCATAGTTAAAATTGGACAAACATCTATTCCACATGTACTAGTTGATTTAGGGGCAAAAATTAACATCATGCCAATAGAAACTATGCATTTGCTGCAACTCGAAACAACAATCTGACCTACTCCTACTGTTCTAGAATTAGTTGATCGCTCTACCATTAGACCAGAAGGAGTAATCGATGATTTAGTTATTTCAGTAGACTCATGGGAGTATCCTACTGATTTTGTTGTTTTGCAACCCAAATCCCGTCTGGGAGGCCATCCTCTAATTCTGGGATGACCATGGTTAGCTACAGTTGATGCTTTCATAGGTTGCAGATTTGGTTCTATGACCATATCTGATGGTTATGAAACAAAAAAACTTACCCTGTATCCTCATGCTACACCCAGTGCAGAACCTGAAAACTCTCTATGGATGGACACTAAGGATGAAAGTGCTCTACCTGTGCTAACTATAGGAAAGTCCCTGATTTTCAAAGACGAGACAGAGGATGAGTTAATCAACTACTTTATTTGTGACCCCTCTGCTGTTACATAGCACACGCACCACCAATTGATCAAAGTCTTTGACCCTATGGCCCAGGAAGAAATGAACTTGGAAATGTTCTCAGAAACTGCCGATAATCAGAGTGATTCAGCTGTAACAACAGTCGTTGTAATAGAAAACGTTGTAACAGTAGATGATGAAACAACAACAACTGAATTATTTCCTAGAGTCATTTCTAAGAGCATCATTGTGGAAATCGAACCTGGAAAAACCTTGAACATCAATCCTGATCTCTCCAACGCTGAAACTCGTCGAATGATGAATTTACTGAATGTACATAAAGAAGCATTTGCATGGGATTACATGGATATGAAAGGCATTCCCTCTGAACTATGCACCCACCATATATACATCAAATAAGAATGCCGACCCATTTTCCAACCGCAAAGGAGGATGAACCCAAACCTTAAGGAAATTGTTAAAGAAGAACTTCAAAAACTTCTCAATGCCGGATTCATCTATCCTATATCAGACAGCGAGTGGGCATCATCGTTGGTTATTGTGCCTAAAAAGAATGGTAAGTAGAGAGTCTGTGTGGACTATGGAGCCTTGAATAAGGCAATGCAAAAGGATCATTTCCCTCTGCCATTTATTGATCAGATTTTAGATAACTTAGCGAGAAAAAAATATTTTTCTTTCCTAAATGGATTCAGTGACTATAACCAGATACAAATTTCCACACAAGACCAAGATAAGACCACCTTTACCAGCCCTTATGGTACATTTTCCTACAAGGTTATTCCATTTGGCTTGTGTAATGCACCAACCACTTTCCAGAGAGCTGTGATTGGTATTTTCTCTGATATGGTGAATGACTATATGGAAATATTCATGGATGAGTTTACACCTTATGGGACTTATTTCGAAGATGCTTTGTCTAATCTGGAAAAAGTGATCAAAAGATGTAGTCAGTCTCATCTTTCTTTAAGTACAAAAAAGTGCCATATGATGATGCGTGAAGGGGTGGTGCTGGGACACTTCATCTGTTATGTAGGGATTCAGGTAGATCTAGCCAAAATCTAGGTAATTTTGGACATTCCAACTCCATCAACTCAGAAAGAGGTAAAAMAAWTTTTAGGGCACGTCGGGTATTACAGGAGATTCATTAAAAATTTCTCTAAACTTGCCTCTCCATTGTTTTTTTTACTAACAAAAGATGTTAACTTTCATTGGACTGACAACTGTGAATTGTCTTTTGCAGATCTTAAACAGAGATTGTCCACATCTCCCATCTTGAGAGGGCCCAATTTTTCTATGCCTTTTCACATTTCTTCAGATGTCTTAGACACTGCAATTGGTGCAGTACTAGGGCAACAGGAGAACAAAGAACCCTATGCTATGTACTATATCAGCAAGAACATGGCTCCTACTAAGTTAAATTACACAGTTACTGAAAGAGAATTCTTGGAAGTAGTATATGCAATCAATAAATTTAGGCATTATGTAACTGGTTATCCAACTTTTATTCATACTGATCATACAACCATTAAATATCTAATGAATAAACCTGTTACTAATGTCTGAGTGACAAGATGGTTGTTACTACTGCAAGAATTTGACATCACTATAGTGGATAGACCAGGAAAAGAAAATGTGGTTGTTGATTTTCTCTCGATATTACATGTAAATGATGATAATTCACCTCTAGATGATTCCTTTCCCGATGAACATTTTTTTACAGTATCTACTCACTCACCTTGGTATGCAAACATTGCTAATTATTTGGTTGCAGGGAAGGTACCTCCACATCTATCTCCTCGAGAAAGAAGGAAAATTATTCAAAAGAGTGCTAGGTACAGTTGGATGGGAGGATACTTCTTTTACACAGGCTGGACCAAGAAATCGGGAGATGTGTGAGGGATGATGAGGTTTATGATCTACTGAAATCTTGCTATGATGGCCCTTGTGGGGGTCATTTTTCTGATAAAAGGGTCGGGCATAAAATTTTAAGGATGGGTTATTATTGGCCCAGCATATTTCAAGATGCCAAGAAGTATGTCCAATCTTGTGACAGTTGCCAACACATGGGTCAGCCAAGTCAAAGGGATGAGATTTCGCTCCAGTCTCAGGTAGTGTTAGAGCCTTTTGAGAGATGGGCCATGGATTTTGTAGGACCCATTCACCCACCTTCCAATCAGAAAGTCTATATATTGGTCTGTACAAATTACATGACCAAGTGGGTGGAGGCAAAAGCACTTATCAGAGCATCAGAAGAGGTTGTCTTAGCATTCTTGTTTGAAGATATATTTGTTAGGTTTGGTGTTCCCAGAGAATTGGTAACTAATGGAGGACCCCCTTTCACATCACATAAATTTGAAGCTATACTAAGTAAATATCATGTTTTACATAGAATAGCTTATCCATACCATCCAAAAGGCAATGGCCAAGTGGAAAGCACCAACAAAGTTATCAAAGCCATTCTTACTAAAACAGTGAGAGAAAATCATAGGGATTGGTCTAACAGATTGCATGAAGCTCTATGGGCTTACCAAACTACTTAGAAGAGACCAACTGGTTTTTCTCCTTACAAGATAGTATATGGAAAAAGCCATGTTTTTCCCATTGAATTCGAAATCAAAACCTTAAGAACTTCATCAATAGTCAACCTCGACTTGACTATGGCACAAAAATCCATACTGCAGCAGTTCAACGAGCTTGATGAAAAGCGTTTGGATGCCATCCATCAAACCACAGTGATTCAACAACAAAGAAAAAGATGGCATGACTGAGTCATCAAGAAGAAATTATTCCAGAAAAGAGACTAGTCTATGTTGTATGATTCATGCTTTAAGGAATTTCAAGGTAATTTGCATACACGATGGATAGGGCCTTATGAGTTAGACACCATTTTTCCCAATGGGACAGTCTGGTTGATTACTATTGATGGATCCAATACACACTTACATGCAAATGGTCATCGTTTGCGTCTATATCAGCGTCCACTGTCCAGGAAAGAATTTAAAACTAGTTGTACAGTTGATACAAATTATCAAATCTTAAATGGAAAGGAGCTTGCTTCTTCCCCTTCTGAACTTTAGGACTTCTTTTGCTCAGACCTTGTATAAAAATAATCTCAGCAAAATTTGTGTTTCTCTGTTTTTAGTTGAAATTTCTCTATTCTATTTACTATGCTAATAAAGCTTTGAAAGGTATCAGGCAATTATGTGTGTGTGGGTAGATTGATGAACAGAAAGAAATGATTAGTTCATGGAAGTTGAAAAACTTCCTAGAAACGAAGTAAGGTAGCGTTCAACCGATTTCAATGTTGTTACACCTTCTTTCGATAAATTGGCCAATTTCAATGCTGTTACACCTCTTTTCCGATAAATTAGTCGATTCCATGTTGTTATACCTTCTTCTGATAAATTGGTTGATTTCCATGTTATTACACCTACTTCCAACATTTTTGAAAAACAACTTGCTGATACACTAATTACTGTTATTCTTTCTTGCCACTTCACTCTTTCATTTTCGCCTATTTACCGATGCTGCGGCTCCAGCCCTCCAATCTTTCATGCAAACAACACCATTGATTAGACAATCCTGATGCTCTCTATCCGAAAGTGCTACTTCATTATGACTTGGCTTCACATTCGACGATTTACAGTTGGATAACTACAATAAGGACTACATCTCTACACAAGTTGTCATTTCTCTCACGATCCTTCATCATGTCAGCTATTTCGCACTACTCAGAGGGCTGTTGGATTGTGCGGTTACTCCGACAAGTCATTATGTGCGGTAAGATTTGAGGTATGTGATTAATCCTACATGTTAAAGTAATGAAGATATAAAAGCATGATTTCCTATTTACTAACTGGTTGCACCTAGACCTAATCCGCTTAGTTGGGGGCGGGGGGGGAATGTAAATCTAGCCGTTCATTATGAATTTTATACACACCTCCACCATCTTTCTGCCCACACTTCTTTTAACTAAGACACTATATTCTTTCTGCAAACCACGTTCAAGCTCGTTGTGTCTCTGATTTAGGTGATAGTTTATCCTCTTATGTGCCTGTTAGACTCTCAAGCAACATCATGGGAGGATCAGCTGTGAGATATAAACTCGTAACTCTGGACAGTTTGCTGCTACACCCAAAGGCCTACCAAATATTTCTTCAAGCTAGTTGGATATCGTATTTTAAGAAGTTGAAAGAGTTTAGTGAGAACGAGGTATTGGAGTTTAGTCAAAATCTTACCGAAGGGTATTCAATGGTGAATGGGGTAAGGATTCCAATATCAGAAGCAAGCATTTTTGTTGTAACAAGGTTGCCAAGAACAGGAGACCGATGGTTTAACAGAAAAACACATCTCTCGGATGCACAGAAGGGGTTCCTCGTCAACACTGAGCAAGTTCAGACCAAGGGCAGAGGTGTAGATGTCAATTCCTTACCAGAGCCATGGGGGAAATGACAAATTTTCTTAAAAGGTACATTACCTGTGAAGGCCAATACCAAGTTTTTTATTTTTCTGATTTCATCTTATTATCACATCTGCGATATCATAAATTGATAAACATTCCTTATTTTCTCCTCCATTCATTGCATAACATGGCCTGTTTTGTAAAAAAATCCAAGAACCCCAAGAACTGCATTTATAATCACAGGCTCATCGGCCATTAATTCGCAGAGGTATGGGCATTTCCAATAACCCATTACCTGCTACAACAGACCATCCATAGTCTATAAATACAGAAATAATTGTACCAGTCCTTGAAAATGAAACCCATGGACCTCTTCGAGAGCCTCTACCCTCGGCTGCAACAACAGTCCAAACCCCTATTGTCGTTGTCCGTAAGACGACTTAGAAAAGAAACCATATAACCTGAAGCCATCCTGGCACCAGACAGATAAGCCTCGACGAATTTGCATTGCAACAGCCTGTAGTTGTGGACGAACAAATATATGAAGAGCCAACCACTCGACCAAAACATGTGTCACAGCACTTGGCTGCAACAATGATCATTGAAATCTTACCCACTGCCTCTGACAAGAAAACCCCTGCTCCTATATCTACATTACCTAAAAAATGAGCAAGGATACCACAGTCCACTATAACATCAAGACCACTTACCTCCTCTGCTATGGCACCAACAATCACACAGAACCCTCCTATTGTTGTTGCAGTTGATTAAGCACCTACTATCATTAACTATGCATCTTCGCAGAAAAGGAAACGTCCATTCAAAGGAAAACCTCGGAGAGCCCTTGACCAAATTGGATCAATAGAAAATCAGAGCCCTCTGGCTGCTGCAGCAGAAAATTCCACAGAGGTATGAATACTAGGTTTTACTTTATGCACAGAACTTTAGGAAACTATCTTCTCCTTTCAAAATGACTGTACCCAATTCACAGCAGAATCATCGATTCTACCTGATGATTCTGCACATCCTATTTCCATTGACGATGTCCAGATCATCACAGACCCCAATATACCAGAATATCCTCCTTTTGCGGTTGAGGAAGAACGCCTCGTTCCTTCTCTAGCAACGAAGAAGAAAACCACTACTTTCATTTCTACTTTACCCATGAGAAGAACCAGGTCCGCCAGGTTTGTCGAAGCTGCAATTGGATAACAAGATATGGAGAAGGCTATTCCTATTCTTCATCCACTATCCTCTATGGTTGATACAGGGACGGTTCCATAAGAACCAACTGTCCATGTCGAGACTGATCCATAATAACTAGTCCTGATAGATATAGTTGTTACACCAGAACTAGCTGATCCACAGAAGATTGTCCCACCAGAGCTATTAATATCAGAACTAACTGACAATGTCGAGACTGTTCCACAAGAACTAGTCCTGAGAGACACATATGTTACACAAGAACCAACTATCCATGTTGAGACTAATCCACAAGAACCAGTCTTGACAACCACAACTGTTACACAAGAACCAGCTCCACAGCATGTTGAGGATGTGCCACTTGCACAATTGTTTTCCCAAATAGAGCAAAAGATCAAGAATACAGAAAATTCTAGGATCATTGCACTAATAACAAAGAATGATAACCTCAAAGAAGAGTTAAAAACCCTGAAACAGGAAGTGGCGACTTCTCGATAGAAGAATCTAGACGGGATAACCTTTCACATCCTAGCACTGACAAAAGATGTTATGGGAAGAAACAAAGAACTCATGTGTTTTGAGTGCGGAAAAATTTACTATGAGGCAGGATATGAGGTAGTCAAAGTTCAAGTCACTACAGGACCATCAACTATCTCAGTCAAGATTGAACATGAACTTACTGCTACACAAAAATCAGTACAACAGAGGAGATCTCAACGTCATAAATCAGCTCCTGGTATACCAGAAACTTGCAAACAAGAACCTCTGTTTCCTTCATGAGTTGTTACTCAAGAAACTCCAACTGATTTTGTTCTCAAGAATAAAGAAACTCAAATAGATTGTTGACACAACATATTTTCTTTTTGACACAACATTCTTCAATACCAACACTTAGAAATTTCTCTTAACAATTTTTCACTGGAGGAGATAGTTATCTACTTCAGTTACAAAGTAAGGTTTGAATGTGTTTTTCATGAGGACATGCAATGTCTTCAGTTGGGGGGTATGTTAGGACCCATAAATGTCCCTTTTTCACTACATCTTTTGATCATTCAACCTTCTCATTCCTAAGCTAAATGCCTATTATAATGAGTACCAAGACCCTTTTTCCCAAGGTATGAACTATTCATCTTGCTTTATATTTTCATTTACATAGCATGTTTGATTGGTAACGTTCACATATTTTACCCATGAAATGATTTAACTAATGATCAAAATGTTAGAACAGCCCACTTCAGGAAAATCGTTGTTGTTACATCTATGGACCAATCCTGGAAGTTGTTACATGACTTCTGCAATGGATGCCACCAATCCTGGAAGCTGTTACACACCTGCTATGACATAAGCCCGTTAATCTTGGAAGATGTTACAACAGACACCACCAATCCTATTGTTATACAATTGCTGCAACACCTGTTGATTAGATATGCTGGCTCACGATGTTGATCAAGGATAATTCAAGATTTTGTATGAATGATATCTAACGAACATCTTGAGAATCGGGGATTCTCAAGACTGTTCTATTTTTGAACACTGAATGACTCTTACTTTAAATAGCAGAGATTTTGTAATGTAAGGGGTTGTTAGTCTTTTTCCTTTGGGACAAAAGAAAGAAAAGTAGCGCATGTTGTACACAGACATTTTTGGCAATTGAATGAAGGAGTGGATTGAATTTCTTTAGCAGTCCGTAACCTATCTCTTTGATTGGATTCAGTGAGAAGGAAAGGGCCCACCTTCCTCACCGATTCCCCTCTATTTCAAATTATAGATTAGTCGTTTTAATTGCAAATGATTTAATTGTTAGATATTTCTGGAATACAATTGTTGTTACAGTTTAGTTCCTTCTTGGCAAATTCGCATAAACTTGTCTCATGAGAATTAGAAGTTGGTTGTTGAACATTGCTGGAGAACTGCTTTCCCTTTTTCTGCATTAGGTTAAAATCTTGTTTTGGAGAAATAAAAGTGTGAAGTAGCTTCTTGCAATAAGTAGATTTATTTTCTGCAATAGTATAGAATTTCTTCCTGCAAAAGTAAACTAGAAATTTAGATTAGGGTAGGAAATTCAGGGTTTTCATATATTCATCAATTTAGATTGCAATTATGATTTTAATTATGTAGCACTCTAGCTGTATCAGCACAACTATGTTAGTGATAATGTTTGTTTGTTTTGTTAAATAAACTTCCCTACTACAATTAGATTAGAGATGCTTTCATAATCTAGCATAGACTGTGCACAATTATCTTGAAATAATGGACTTCCCTGGGTTGACAATTTATATTGAACAGTTTGATTTTCCATTCAATTAGACAATTAAAGCGCCCAATAACCACTTCTCCTTGGAATGCCCCTTTGAACTTTGAGGATGTCCCCTCTCTCCTCCATAACTGGTAGATATATTCTCCCTTTTTGCATCATTCGAAAGATAAACTGGCTTGCGCCTGGCTGTCTCTTCCTAAATTCATTTTTTGTAAACTTTGGCTTAAGTGAAATAATCATATTTTCTGTGGCATCTGCTTCACCCCAATCCAAACTGTGGTTAAAATTGAGGCCCTTCTAGGAGATTGCCTTCATTTTCAGTCTATGCAAAACCTCAAACTGCCTCTAGTCCCTGAGGAGGAATCTTGGCTTCAAAGCCTAAATCCAGGATCTGTATCAGTTCTAGCCAGCTCACCCCTTGCTCTCCAACCATGGAAAATATGAAAGGATGTGCATGACTTCAATATCTGGAAAAAATAACTTGGTAGGAACATGTTGTTTTTTTATGGTGCCTCGAAAGGAAATCCAGGGGAAGCTGGAGGGGGAGGGGTTTTCTTAGGCTCTGACAAAAATCTGATTTTCAAGTATTCATGGGGACTAGGAATCGAATCCAACAACCTAGATGAAGCATTGGCCCTGTGGCAGGGATTGGTTCAAGATATATATCATGGGATCTCAGATATCACTATTTTTGGCGAATCCAAGCTCATTATTTAGTCCATTATCTCTCAACGTCTTCCCTCAAAATACTGCCTTCGGTAAATTCTTCGGAAAATACAGGTTCTTCTTCCTTCTTTCCAACATATTGATTTGTTTCATGTTTTAAGAAGGCATAATGACGTCGTTTATCAAGCAGCTAATGAGGCGCTACCCTTGGGCAAGAGATACATTTGTTTGAATGGGGATGTCAACCCCTTTCCAATCCCATAGGTCCAGGGGATATGGCCCTAGGCAGGCTTGGCTTGCTTGGGGGAACTTCATCCCAACGATTCGCAATAAGATCATAATGCCTTCTTGTGGCGTTGATTTGGTGAATTCCATACAAGAATAAGTGTGGGTTCTTCGTCAGTGAGTTCATGGACAATCTATGTTTTTTTGGCAAGTGAACAATCTTGGGGGTTGCATATTGAAGCGATTTGATGAGGAATTGGGGATAAAGCGAGCATATTTCACCCTTGCTTTGCATCTCATGGAGGCCAATCTCCAAAAAGTGTTTGATAACCATGATGGAAGGTTGGAAAAGATGGATGGAAAATTCTTCAAGTTCTCTAGCTCATAATAGTGTCCTCACTGCTGAAGTTCTCCAAAACAAAGGGTGGGAAGGCCCCTCTAGATGCCCTCTCTATCTTTCTGCTGAAGAATCCACCTCTCATTTGTTTCTTTTTTTCCCCTATGCTAAAGAAGTTTGGCATCTAGCCACTTCTCCTTGGAATTCCCCTTTGAACTTTGAGGATGTCCCCTCTCTCCTCCATAACTGGTAGGTATCTTCTCCCTTTGTGCATCATTCGAAAGATAAATTGGCCTGTGCTTGGCTGTCTCTTCCTAAATTCATTTTCTAGAAACTTTGGCTTGAGAGAAATAATCGTATTTTCCGTGGCATTTGCCTCACCCCAATCCAAACTATGGTTAAAATTAAGGCCCTGCTAGGAGATTTCCTTCGTTTTCAGTCTGTGCAAAACCTCAAACTGCCTCTAGTCCCTGAGGAGGAAGATTGGCTTCAAAGCCTAAATCCAGGATCTGTATCAGTTCCAACCAGCTCGCCCCTTTCTCTCCAACCATGGGAAATATGGAAGGATGAGCATGACTTCAATATCTGGAAAAATGAACTTGGTAGGAACATGTTTTTTTTTT